>JBAMJV010004356.1:0-102500 GCA_037951105.1 Echinarachnius parma
CCCCCCGGCCGCGGGCCCCCCCCCCCCCCCCCCCATTTTTTTAAGGAAATTGTAGACGACGCCCTATCTATTTTTTCTTCTTCTAATGAGTGCTGAAAACCACCCCTTTTTAAAGAAAACGTCGACGACGCCGTATAGCTGAACATGATATCGACCCTTTTTTTTTGACGCGGGTGCGTAGCCAGTCATGTTGGGAGTTAGTACTCGAAATAGCGATATCTATAGACAGTGGCGTAGCTACGGGGGGGGGGGGCACGGGGGGCCCTGTGCCCCCCAATAATTTTGAAAAAACAATAGAAAACATAAGGGGCCATTTTTTGAAAAACAAAGAAATACATAAGGGTGTGCCCCCCCCCCCAAATAATTTTGCGTGCCCCCCCCCCCCCCCCCCCCAATCAGTCCGACCACGCTACGCCACTGTCTATAGAGCGATGACAAGTTTCCTCGGGTTGTGTGCCGACTCTGGGGGAGTACGGTTTTCCGCAGGGTCGAGATGTTCTGGATCCGAGAAGAATGGCGCTAAGTACTTATGTACACGTTTATTATTTGCAGATAGTTGAGTACGAGTGGATCCACGTGTGCGTGTACTGAATCGTGGTCGAGTTGTGATTGTTAACGATTTTTTTTTTTTTTTTTTGACGACCGCAATTATTTTGTACGACCGCAATTATTTTGTACAACGGAATTATTTTTTATCAAATTAAGAGAACATGTTTGCTTTCTTTAATCTATAGACATGATAGATGCGTTCCGCTGCGGGAACCGAATTAAATAAGTGAAAATGCAATGGCTGGGAATCGTAACAAATTATCATGTTCGCCACATTTTTGCAAAGATATATTATACACCAGACACCAGTGAAAGGGCTTTTCTTGCAACTTTTAGAGTTTGGACTTTAGTGAAGATACCAAGATGGAGTTTCCTAGTAACAAAAGTATCATTAAAAAAGAAATGGTATACGGATTGAGAATCCCACCGATTTCCCAAGAGTTTATATAATTTATGTACTGTATACGATTTTGAGTAAGAGGCTCAGTCACACAACCATCGCATGCAAATGGGACACTTTCCCCGTTTCAAAACGAGGCGCGGAGGCCGCAAAGTCTGCGAATACGCGCCAATTGTTAATTAATGTTACCGTTTAGTACAAATAAATATAATACAACAAATTCCTCAATAAATTACTATAATGACATGAATGGCATAGGGGATAATAAATGACTTGCTTGGAGCATATATATCCTGGCCCAAATCGTGTCTTGATATGGGCAGATCATGATATCATTGTACAAAATCAATGAATAACAATTTATTTGTGAGATGTTGATGTTCACTAACCGGAAGTTCGGAAGAACATAATATTCCATCTGATCATGGATTGCACTAGTACAAATTTAATTTATAGCCTACAGGTATAATATTCGTTACTTCCTCCTAAATAATAGCTATTGATGCAATTATACTGGGATATTATTATGTTTATTAGGATAAATATGACTCATAATGTTTTGATGTTCTAATTCTATAAACTCCACGCCATGGATCATGGATACATGGTATTATGTTAATTGTTATTTTGAGACATATTTATTCAGCAACCGACCCAAGCTGCTTAAAAATTACATTTTGCTATTTGTAGCCTACCGTATAATTATGCAGAACATATTACATTTCTATTAGAGAATTATTTACACTGGTAGTCTACTCAGAACATGAATATCAAAAATATAAATTATAATTTATTTCAAACCAAATGAAAGTATTATGATTGAATATTAATGTAAGGGTTTTGGAATGTCTCATTCATTTTCTAATCAATTTTACGGTAGGGTAGTCTAAGGAATAATAAAAGAAGAAGCTTACCATATTGATTGATTTTCAGCAAAACTGGTTTAATCAAAGACAAAAATAGAGGGTATTTGCAGTAAATAGATGTTCTTTAAACTTTGTTTAAAAACCTCAGAATCCTCTTTGTGGTCCCGTTATGATGGGCGGTCTACAAACAGAATATGCTGCGGTTTGGGGCGCGCACTCGTAGCTAGCTATATTCGGGCAACGACCAGAAATGCACCATGGTTCATACACGAAGATATACGACACACGTACCTGTGTTGCAATCTGGACTTCCATTTCCCTGGTACTAGTATACAGGAAGTCATGATCCTAGCTAGCTAGCCGTAAGGTATGATAGTCTTGTATATCACACAGGATGTACAAATATACTTCTAAAATGTTTTTTATAAAATGCAACTTTTATTCTACTTTCATTCATTGATGTCAAATAAAACCAGTGAGCAATGTTTTATAAACAAAATAATCATAATATTCATGCCTGCAGCTATAGGTGCTAGTCTAGTCTGTTTTAAAGAACACGGGACTTTATGATATATGGTTCTATTTTCAATTTCCACTATACACATAATACAAAATCAACGATATACTGACTGTATAATACAACATAAGAACCGAATGAGTATACGATTCGTTTTAGAATTCTCATTTCGTGCATACAGATGATAACTGGTGATGGACATCACGGAATTGCAGTCTCTCTCCGAGCGATATGAAATGCTATCGAGGGGAGATTATAAGTCCCGAGACGCAGTCGATGAATTTATTTTCTTCACGAAAAAGCATTTTCAAATTCCGATGGGAACATTCCATGATTTTCCCGAACTAAAAAGTTAACATCTGTTATGTTATATGCTAAAAAGTCAAAAGTAACATAATCTTTCCACTTCTAGCCTCTCTAGCTCTCGAGCTCGAAGTGATATGTTGACAAGTCATTGTGACGTCATAATAGAATCTCTCTCTCTCATTGTGACGTCACAATACAATGTCTCTTGCAGCATGTAATATAAACACATGCAATCGATAACATCGCTTTCATTCTTGTGCCATAGGCCTAAACAAAAATGACTCTCTATCGATATCTCGCAGCTCTTCAATGCTATGAAATAATATATTTTAACATCACATGACTGAGGTTAGCCAATCAATGACTCGTATTTGACCAAGTCAGATAAAATAAACTTATTATACTCTGTATTAATTATACAGAATAGGTTATTGTGTTTATAGAGTTTCAAACTATAATGTTTGATGACATTCAGAATTCATTGTGATAAGGTTAGAGTTAGACCTTTTGAAGAAAAAGATAGATAATTATTCAAGGGATAGGCTAGTTGAGTTTTGTAAAAAGAGTACAGTTTTGGTCAAACTGAATTTTAGTAAACAAAACCTGCAACATTACATTACAAACTAATAGTTTTAACTCCATCATGCTCGAAATGAATACAAAATTACAAATGACTAAGTAAAAAGCCTGTTATCAGATTAAAAAGAGCCGTTAAACCTCAAGATGGCGCTCTCTAATAAAAAACTCATTGGTTTCAACCATTTAAAATAAAATATTGTGCCTGTGGTATTTTTGTTAAAATAGTGTGATTAGATAGAGAGATAATCAACTATTTAAAAACCTCTTTTGTAAGTTTTTGAAAAGAGGAAGCATTAAAAACAAAATGTTAACGGCTGGTTCAAAATTATCGAATAATTGTGGGGGCCCCACAATTATTACTACTGGTTCTGTTTATGGATATTTCAGCCATTTCTGAACCGTATTTTGATCAATAAAGTTTATTCTGTCATTAAAATTGCACGCTCTTTCGAATTTGACACTCAGTTTTTCATTATCTCACAACAAATTATCTTGTGTAGCGCCCTCTATACATAACTCAACTATCGCTTTAAACACATTTATTACTATATTAATCAATATTTTAAATCGATCATAATAGAGAGTTTACAAACATATATAAGTTTTCGTAATGAAAATACTTTTTGTTATATAAATGCCCGTATATTTGATATTCAGACAATGTTCTGTATAATGGCTACCTGTTTTACAACTTAACATTTTAACAATGACAAACAAGGTTCTTCTCATGAATACAAATTGAAATTATGATTTATTCAAATTCGTCAGCGTGTCAAAGCAGGAGAGCACAAATACAGCGAGGCAAATATGACGGGCATGCATAACCCATAACAGTCCGATTTATCAGGCACTGACTTGGGTAAAAAGTGACACAAATGGGAACCTGACATGGTGTCAATCACAGCGCCCTCAAACAAAAAACTACACGACCAAAGTGACTATTCTTGGTATCGTTTTCATTGGAAAAGACACCCTATCCGATGGACATATCGTTTTGTTACTTTATTTTGGGAAAGTGCCCCGTTCCGATTCTTTGGGCCACCCTGTATAGACAATTCTCCCCTCCGACGATAGTTGGAACATCCATCATCCAAGACACATATTCATATACAATATACAAACCTGATTAATTTTAATGTTTGCAGGAACGGGTAGGTTCCGAACAATAATAATTAGGTACTTTATATCATATTTTGAGTCTATTTGTGTGTGTCTAACTCTAATGGTCTGGTTAAACGCCTACTCTAAAATCGTAAGTCAAATGACATGACACTTAATATGACCCTTGTCCTACAAAGACTACTGGTGGCGCTAATCACTTTCATACATCAGGCAGATCGTGTCAACGATGCTTTCATTTCTGATATGATTGCCAGAAACGAGATACATGTACATGACGCCTTCAAGTCTCACAGAAGAGAAAATGAAGATCATAAGAGACAAAGGAAATAAAGGAACAAAGGAAATGTTTTTACTGAGGTATATCCGCTATATTCCGGTATTCTCTTGAAGAAAAGTATGATCTTGGGTAACTGAGCAAATGAACGTGATATCGTATATCATTATTGTTTGTGTTTACGTACAAGTTGTGATATTCAAGCAGATGAATGAATCTATAGCCGACATATGGCAAGCAAGAAAGTTATTCATGTATTTAATGTACGTGACCTTGATTCAATGTTCCCTGTAATTCCCTCTGGCAATCAGCAAATGTTGTATTATATAGCCGCCTATAGCCCTATACACACACGATGTAATCATAATATGTTAGCGTCTGACTTTTACTCAAACAAAAAAAAGGATACTGTACATAACTGTTGATAAATCATGCTCCTCGCATTTATTATGCGCCTTTCTTTTTGGACGAATGATAGCCACACAACGGCCATCAACTTCAATTTACACGGAAAACGGTTAATGTTCGACGAAACAAATTATTCTGCTCAAATTCATTACATGTTTCTTCTTGGTTTCTTCTTGTGACTTACCAATTAAGACGGCCAGACGTCAAATTCGATTTGTCTGCAAAACAACGAACTGATCTAAGGTTCTATCAAACAGAAATATTGCATAATGCTTCTCATATTTGTATTTTAGTGTAGCGGTTTTTCTTTTGCACGTACCCATATGACAGACGGCCGCTCGATTTAATTGCAGTACAGCAGTACCAGACAGTAGGGGGGTGAGAGCCCCAGGGGGATGGGAGGGGGTTAATAATGGGCTTCGTGTCCCAAGAGAGGGGCAATATGTTACCCAAAGTAAACAAATGTGTGTTATGTTTTTTTTCTGTTTCCATCTTTTCCCTCATATATGAAGGGGTTCAAGTTGGGACATTCGGATGGGGTGTGGGGGGGGGGGGGGGGGGGGGGGGGGGGGCGAGGCAAGCTTTTCTATTATATTATGTTATTTATTTATTTATCCATTTATCCTCTTTTGCCCCCTATGAGGGGAGTGGGGGGGGGGGGGGGGGGGGCAGGTTTCCAGTCTGTAAGTGTGATGGGAAAGGGGAGAGGAGGGGTACCCCTCTGTATCATTTAACCTCGCCACTGTCTGCAAATAATGATGTGGCACGATATTCCATTATGAAATGGTATATAACAATACGAATTCTATATCGGTACAGGTTCGCGCGAACGATGTAAATGAGAATTGCTGCCACTTCATTTAGGCCTATGTATAAGTGTTGCAACAGCCAAGGGAATATGACTGAATAGGTCTGGATAGAAAGAGAACATGATATAGCGAGAAAAACAGGATAGAAACTTGGAACTTATATAGGTATACAAAATATTGATAGCCAGAGCGCTGAGTAAAGCAAAAAAAAATAATGCAATCACAAATTGCGATTTGCAATTAAAGGGGTAGTTTAGTTTTGGTAGAGAGGGCGCTGCACATCACAATTTGTTTGTGAGGTAATGAAAAACTGAGTGTCGAATTTGAGAGAACATGCAATTTTAATGGCAGAATAAACTTTATTTGGTCAAAATCGACCCAGAAACGGCTGAAATATCAATAAATATATCTGATCTTATAATTATTTGGGGCCCAAATAATTAGATGATTTTTAGAAAAAAAAATTAAAAATTATTGCACTTTTTCAAAAATGTTCAAAAGCATTTTTTAAATAGTTGTTGATGATCACGCTATTTAATCATTATATCAATAAAACATCACATGCATAATTTTGTATGAAAAATGGTTGAAACCAATGCCTTTTTAAAAAGCGCCCTCTTGTGTTTTAATGGCTCTTTTTGAATGATAACAGGCTTTTTACTTAGTCGTTTGTAATTTTGTATACCTTTCGAGCATGGTGGAGTAATAACTATTAGTTTATAATGTTACTGTGCAGGTTTTGGCTACTAAAGTTCAGCCTTACCAAAACTAAACTACCCCTTTAAACATTGCACCAGCTTGGGTGAATTATTTGTTGTCACATTAATATCATGTTTTAATTGTCAGGATATAAGGACGAAATAAGGTACAAGAGGCAAAAGGTTAATACAAGTCCTGTATTAATCCTGTATGACCAGAAATGACAATGAAACCGTACAAGAAAATGGGGGCGATAATACTGTAGGAGGTATATGGTGTCATAAGGGATAGAAACAAAGACAGAGAGGTGGGAGAAACTGAGAGAGAGTGGGAGAGAGAAAATGAGGAGAAAGGAGGGGGGGGCGAGAATGATTATGATGGATAAAAGGGAGAGGAGATAGGCCTAATATAATAAGCGAGTGTAGGGAGTGGGGAGATAGAGTTAATAGTATAATGTATTGATTGCGGGAGAAGTAAAACAAGAAAACAGAAAGCTAGAGGAAGAAGAGGAGAGAGGGAGGGAAATGAGATCAGAGGGAAACGCGACCGCTCTTGGGATGGCATCCCGTCTCTACATAGCATCATCATCTGATTTCGACGTGCGCATACTTATATGAAGCCGACCTCCATCTAGCATGTCTAGCTCGGCCAATACCTAGGCATATTCTCTCTTACCCGCTCTCTCTCTCTCTCTCATCATCATCAGTCCTTTTCTATCCATTTCTCTCCCATCTATCCCAAGTTCTCTAATCACTTTCTCCTCTGTAGTGCATGCAGCTTAATCAGAGCACTCAAAACCGCTCTACCCCCCCCCCCCCTATTCGCCCGTTACCTTCATCTCCCCCCCACCCCCCCTCCCCCTCTCTCCCCCTCTCCCACCTCATAGCTCGGTAACTGCTCTCCAAATCCCCATTTCTCTTTAAAGTTCTCAACACTTTCTCGTCTGCGTTGCATCATCATCCAGTACTCGTCACCACTGTATACCCCACCCGCGTCACCGCTTTATCCCACCCTCTATTCACTTGTAACATTTATCTCTCCCTCGCCGCCGCCCCCCCCCCCCCCCCTCTCTTCCTCTTCCCACCAAATCCCCATTTCTCCCAAGTTCTCACCACTTTCTCCTCTGCAGTGCAGCAGCATCCCATCGCATGTCACCGCTCTAACCCCACCCCTCATATCATGTTTACCCTCATCTCTCTTCCGCCCTCCCACGCTCCCCCTCTCTCCTCACAGCTCGGTATCTTCTCTCCGAATCCCCATTTCTCCTCAGTTCTCACCACTTTCTCCTGTGCGATGCATCATCATCCAATACACGTCACCGGCTCACCCTCCATCCTCCTTTCGACGACGCTCATCTCTCTCATCCTCTCCCACCCCCCCCCCCCCCCCCATCTCCTCCTCTCTCTCCCTCTTCTCACCAAATCCCAATTTATTCCCAAGTTCTCGCAACTTCTCTCCTCTGCGATGCAGCATCATCCGATACACGTCACCGCTCACCCTCCATTTATATCGACGACGCTTCATCATCACAGTGCTCGCTCGAATTTTCTCCCGCCGTTTTCATTCGACCGCCATTTTTGTCATATTCTATCCATATCATTCTCTCAAATTTGGCGTAAATATCACAAATATCCGACTTGTGAAACTGGACGTGGGTTGAATAGAAATTTGACTATTAATAATCCTTTCTTTATCATTTAGGACGGAAGTGGTTTCTTCTCTCAAATCGATTTTCAGACATATTTGTTTTCTTCATTTTTTATAGGATTCACTCTACATTGCAAAAATGGTGAGTAGTTCTATTTTTTAAATATAAAAAGCGTACTACACTGAATTGTTATTGAGATAAACAAAATCGTTGACCTATGTTTGAATTGTCGATTATGGAGCGATTATTAGACAAATTAAATTGGCTGCTATAGAAGCGAATTCGCTTATAATAATATTTAAAAGGTAATTAAAATGTACAGCTTACCTTTGGCAACAATAGCCAACAGAATCATGATTCAAATTAAACAAAGGAAGGAGATGGATATATATAGAGAAAGATAGTTAAAGATGTTAGATTGTTAAAGGGGGAGTACAGTTTTGGTAAGGCTGAGCTTTAGTAACCAAAACCTGCACAATAACATTACAAACTAATAGTTATAACTCCACCATGCTCGAAGGGTATAGAACATTACAAACAACTAAGTAAAAAGCCTGTTATCATTCAAAATGAGCCATTAAAACACAAGAGGGCGCTCTCTAAAAAAGCATTGGTTTCAACAATTTTTCATACAAAGTTATGCATATGATGTTTTGTTGAAATAATGATTAAATAGAGAGATCATCAACAACTAATGTAAAATTTCTTTTGAAAATTTTTGAAAAAGTGTAAGCATTTTTTTTACTTTTTTTTTTAAATCATCGAATTTATCTGGGCCCCAGATTTATTACGATAGGATATATTTACTGATATTTCAGCCGTTTCTGAACCGATTTTGATAAAATAAAGTTTATTCTGCCATTAAAATTGTATGCTCTTTCAAATTTTACACACAGTTTTTTCATTATCTCACAAAAAAATTTATTTCGTGCAGCGCCCTCTATACCAAAACTGAACTACCCCTTTAACCTGTTCATGGTAATTTCATGCGGCGATGGCACGCATTATATGTGAACAGTATAGAGTAGGATGCGAATCAGATCATTATGCATACTGCGGGGCTTTGTCAGCGGATCTGCTCTTGACAGACTTGCTGTGCTATCAGGAGACTTCACGTTGTCTCAAAATAATGCGTTGTATAACTTCTGCCGTTTATTATTTGTATGTGTGTATTGTATGTGTGTTTTTTTGCGACACCCTGTACTTTACGGCGCCTCCAACCATTATTCTTATTTTTCACATCCCATTCGAGTTAAAAGAAAATAACAATTTTATGACAAACGTGTGAGGGACAAGTTATTGATAACTATTTCCTATGTAGAGTGCGTTTTTGTTGCGACACCCTGTACTTGGCGGCACCATCCTTCTGTCTTCTTCTCAAGTATCGCATCCCGTTCTAGCTATACAAAGAAGAGAACATTGTATTCATTTCAGACATAAAAGAATTGTTTTCCTATATGTATAGTGCATGACTGTTTTTATTGCGACACCCTGTTCTGGGCGGCGTCTCCCATCAGTCAGCTTCTCGCGTTCCCCATCCCGGTCGCCGATTCCCGCCAAATTTATGCGCGTGACTCACCATGCATCTGGATATATTAACTCCCGCTCAATTTATACAATGTTATTACGTTACGTGGCGTGTTGTACATTGCTCAGTGAGTCAATGATTACATGCAAGGGACATGTACGTACAATACGAGACATGAATACGGGACATAATATAGGATATGTTGATGGAAATGTTTTTATAGTTTCCTTAAATCTACCGGAAAATGCATATATGATATTTAATGTTTGTTGATAGATCCAGCTCAAACTCTAATGAAGCAACATGCTTTAGCTTTATACGACTGAAAATTAAATGCGTGTTGATTAATTCCGTTCCCAATAATCGACTCCATGCCAATTATCTATAACATTTACTAGTACCCCTTACGTAATATTGCTAATTCTGAGAAGTTATTAACAAACTTATGTTTGTGCGGGGCCCGAATAATGATTCCACAAACAATTGATTTGTCGACATATTGCACGCAATCCCATTATAAGTAATTTTGATACCGAGCCTCCAATAATTAAGTAGCCATACGTTCCCTTCCTAGAGTTTCTAGCATTAGTTGTATCATAATGATGATTCAAGACAGTATGCCATCTATTAATCAAGTCGATACTTCAAACATTCATTAAAATAATTTCATGAAATCCATACACAAGGTGATACAACATTGGTTCGGTTACAAACTCCAAGGGATCAGTGGTGAAGCTACAGGGGGCGGGCACGGGGGGGGGGGGGGGGGGGGGGGGTCTCACGTGGCCCAATAATTGTATAAAACAATTCAAACAAAACATAAGGGGGAAATATGTTAACAACATTAATTAACTCTGTCAAAGTCACCCAGAATCACTCAGAGCTTTCACATTCTTCTTGTAATTTGTATCTTGTTGTTCTATTAGTTTGTACCGTAATGATGCAAGTTTTGGTTACCAAAGTTAAGTTTGACCAATACTCAACTATCCCTTTAAAGTCTAAACTATTTTATTTGAAAAATGAATCACTTATAAGTCACGTATGAATCACTTAAATAAATAAAGAAATACATAAGGTGTGCCCCCCCCCCCCCCCCCCCCCCCCCCCATAATAAGAGAGCGCCCTCTTGACCGGTAACGACTCTTTTTTTTAATAAATGATAACAGGGTTTTTACTTAGTCGTTTGTAATTGTGTATACCTTTCAAGCATGGTGGAGTTATAACTATTAGTTTGTACCGTAATGATGCAAGTTTTGGTTAATAAAGTTAAGTTTGACCAATAATCAACTATCCCTTTAAAGTCTAAACTATTTTATTTGAAAAATGAATCACTTATGAATCACGTATGAATCACTTAAATAAATAAAGAAATACATATGGTGTGCCCCCCCCCCCCCCCCCCCCATAATTTGTGTGCCCCCACCCCCAATTAGTCCGACCACGCTACGCCACTGCAGAAGAGTATTGTCACGCCTTCGTTTGAGTAAATGTTAGTGTATTAAGGATGGTTTAGAATAGGGTTAGTTTAGAGTGTGATTATAGGGTTAGATATCTTTGTTAGAATGATGTTAGTTATGTGAGACATTATTATTGGAGCAATTGTCACCCAGGCATGTTAACTGAGCTATCCCAACATTAATGTTTTGTTCCGATAGTTTCGAATTAAGAGTAATGCGGTTATAAACTACAGTCAAACCTATCTATAGCGACCGTTCAAGGGACCCATACAAAGCGGTATCTATAGACAGGTTATCGGCCATCTTGGATGTAAATGGTTTGGGTCGCACCCAATGTTTTTTTTTTTCTTTAATATTTGAAATGTAGGTGTTGTTATATAATTATGTAGAAAACAAATTGTTTGGCTTAAAATGTTCTAATAATGAATGCAACGCCAATTTTTTGGTAATAACAACAACAACATTATGTGTGCTGAAGTTGTATTTTCTCGAGCAAGGCACCCAACCCCTTCGACAGATGCCCTCTGATAAGACTATCGGGAGGTAACGACTTTTTCAACACATACTTCAGAGAGACTATAATTATAACATAAGGTATAAAAACACGTTTCAATATTAAACGGATGTACTATAGAATGAAATTAATCTTTGTGTTGTATTATGTGTTCTATATACAGCGTGAATGTATCTCAGTCCACGTTGGCCAGGCCGGTGTCCAGATCGGTAATGCCTGCTGGGAGCTGTACTGTCTGGAGCACGGCATCCAGCCCGATGGAAACATGCCCTCAGACAGCTCGATAGGAGGGTGGCGACGACTCCTTCAACACCTTCTTCAGCGAGACCGGAGCTGGCAAGCACGTTCCCCGTGCCGTCTTCGTCGATCTCGAGCCCACCGTAGTCGGTAAGAACGGAAAATTATCCTGAGATCTGGATTATCTTTATTATTATTGTACCCCTGACAACGTGAACGGAATTAGAAGGATGCAGCAGCGTTTACTGGCTTAGTTATGAAAAGTCATATCAGCCAATCATCCCTATGTTGTTATAACATTTAATATCTTGTAAAAAGCAAATACTCTCAGGAAACTCTCACATTGATTTCTATTTTGATATACCCAAATCAATCCGAAGATACTAACAAGGAAACTGGTTGTTACCATGGTTATTGCATGAAAATTAGGATATATTTTGTTTGATGATAATAACGCATTATTATTTGTCTTTCGTACATTTTCAGATGAGGTCCGTACCGGAACTTACCGTCAGCTGTTCCACCCCGAGCAGCTCATCACCGGCAAGGAGGATGCTGCCAACAACTACGCCCGTGGTCACTACACCGTCGGCAAAGAGCTTGTTGAGCAGGTTCTGGACAAGATCAGGAAATTGGTAAGAAGGGGTTATTTTGCTGATATCTGTTTACAACAGTTTATTCATAAAATTACCTAATACATGTACACACTAAGAAAAAAAGGAGCAAAAAGGGTGCAAAGTATGCAACACTGGCGGCTCCTTTTCAGGTACAACTTAGCACCTTTAAAGGTGCAAAGTTGTACCCTAAAGGTACAAGATTGCACCCTAAAGGTACAAGATTGCACCTTTAAAGGTGCTAAGTTGTACCTGAAAAGGAGCTGCCAGTGTTGCATACTTTGCACCCTTTTTGCTCCTTTTTTTCTTAGTGTGTATCCTGAAAGAAATGATCGCTATAGATTTAATGAAAACATGTATTTTGACATAATATATTTATTGATGCCATTATTTGATTGTTTCCAAGTGGTCGTTATAGTAATCCTACACACATAACAATCATTCTGTATGAATAACACGACAACACTTGTATTGGAAATAATATCGCTAGTGATATTCGTTTGTCTCGCAATGTATGGTCAACATACATTGCGAGACAAACGAATATCACTAGCGATATTATTTCCGATACTATATCCGCAATGAGTAATATATTTACCATTAACACTTGTATTGTTTCACATTTCTTCTCTTTTCCAGGCTGATCAGTGTACAGGCCTCCAGGGATTCCTCGTCTTTCACAGCTTCGGTGGCGGCACCGGCTCTGGATTCACCTCCCTGCTCATGGAGCGTCTCTCCGTCGACTACGGAAAGAAGTCCAAGCTCGAGTTCGCCATCTACCCCGCCCCTCAGGTCTCCACTGCTGTCGTCGAGCCATACAACTCTATCCTGACCACTCATACCACCCTTGAGCACTCCGACTGCGCTTTCATGGTCGACAACGAGGCCATCTACGACATCTGCCGCCGCAACCTCGACATCGAGCGCCCAACCTACACCAACCTGAACCGTCTGATCAGTCAGATTGTTTCATCGATCACTGCATCTCTTCGCTTCGACGGCGCCCTCAACGTCGACTTGACCGAGTTCCAGACCAACTTGGTGCCCTACCCAAGAATCCATTTTCCTCTGGCCACCTATGCCCCCGTCATCTCCGCCGAGAAGGCCTACCACGAGCAGCTCACAGTCGCTGAGATCACTAACTCCTGCTTCGAGCCCGCCAACCAGATGGTGAAGTGTGATCCTCGTCATGGAAAGTACATGGCATGCTGCTTGTTGTTCCGTGGGGATGTCGTCCCCAAGGATGTCAACGCCGCCATCGCCACCATCAAGACCAAGCGCTCCATCCAGTTCGTCGACTGGTGCCCAACTGGCTTCAAGGTCGGTATCAACTACCAGCCACCCACCGTTGTGCCAGGTGGTGATCTTGCCAAGGTCCAGCGTGCCGTCTGCATGTTGAGCAACACCACTGCCATCGCCGAGGCTTGGGCCCGTCTCGACCACAAGTTCGATCTGATGTACGCCAAGCGCGCTTTCGTCCACTGGTACGTCGGAGAGGGTATGGAGGAAGGGGAGTTCGCTGAGGCTCGTGAGGATCTGGCTGCCCTCGAGAAAGACTACGAAGAAGTTGGTGTCGACTCCAATGACGCAGAGGAAGAAGATGCCGAGATTGAGGAATACTAATTATTTAACTATCTGTCTGATAAAGATTACAATATCCATGCAATCGTTCTTAGATTCTGCCATTTTATTTTAGCTTAACGGACAGGCATGCAGCCATAAATACTATAACGCTTTCATAATTTACATTGCGCTTTCCATTTTGTGACAGGGTCAAATTACTCATTCTTAGTAGTGAATATTCACATTTCCGTATATTTTCTGGTCGGTTTGATTTATGCTGTCACAACAAAGTATTATTCAATTCTTGCCATAAACCATAATTTCCAAGCGTATTCTTAAGTTCAATTAAAGCTGTGTAAATGTCTTATAATGATAATGATGTATCATCATGTATGTAGTGTGCGTTATGGTTATCGTCATATTGTACATAGTCTGCCTTGGTGCAGAACAAAGTAGTGCGTGTTATAATATCTTAACATTTTCATAATTATGGTTCAAATGTATATATTATACAAACATACTGCAACCACACAGAGCGCTTGCATCAAGTACTTCATTGCACCTGATACATTGATTTGAAATTGCAATTATTTCCATTAATGATGCAAAATACTGCTGAAAACTGCTTATCTATACACACAAAAAATCATTTTAAATTGATTATACAATTCATTGTGATATAATATATAATAATATAATAGTGCTAAATTCACTGCGAGACAAATTCGTATTGGTGTGTCTTTGAAGCAAATGGTTAAATGTATAGCATGGATGGATACTTGGATGAAAATAATGACATTTAGGAACATAAACAGTTTGACTGGAGCGATTCACAAAATATGCGTAATTTGGATTAGATAAAGGTTCTCGAATTCTAATGTAGGAACTGTCCATTTTGCTCGATTTTAATTCCGAATGTTTTTTTATTGCATCTTACAATATATTCTCTCTAGCAATTGAATAATGATCATAACCATGTAAAATACTATTCGTCCATCCAGAAAGGCGTATACTACCTAGAATAATAATTTGCAAAGAGGCCAATTGATTATTAGCACGGGAGATGCAGTCTATATAGCTGGGAACGGGATATTAATGTAAACTTTTCCATAAAATCTCATTCGTGGCATAAGCGATCAAATATATAATTCTGCTGAATCAGTATTACATAATGATTATTCAAATGATTGTATTCATGTTCCAAGCATGCTTCCCAAATTGAATGAACAAGAAAATTAAATCCTGCCTCTTGTTAGTGCATGGCCACCATTAGAAACGGGACAGAAGTCACTTTATATAGAGGTGGCCTCTATAGAAGGATTGATTCATACAGGTGTTGGCTACCCTACGAGATACGAAATAAGGGGTTACTGTACACACGTGGTCGCTACAAAGAGGTGGCCACTAACACGCGTTTGTCGGAGTGTGTAATACATTGATGCCAGTCTTCGTAGTTTGTGTTTTGTTAGTGACTTTATTGTTTAAGCCATTCGTGATCATGTAAACAAATCCCTCATTATTATATGGACTAAAATGAAAATTTCCAATAAAACATAATCA
Organism: Echinarachnius parma; assembly: GCA_037951105.1. Taxonomy (NCBI): domain Eukaryota; kingdom Metazoa; phylum Echinodermata; class Echinoidea; order Clypeasteroida; family Echinarachniidae; genus Echinarachnius; species Echinarachnius parma. Next base: position 15,651 of record JBAMJV010004356.1, read on the forward strand.
TTGCCAAAGGATAATTTGGAAAAGTCTTGCGCTTTTATCATGTTTGTCATTACGGTTTTACCATGTTGTTTGTATGCATGATAAGGAAACGGTTACAGTCCGTTATTCCGAAGGTTCGTTATTCCGAAGGTTCAGTTATTCCGAAGGTTCGTTATTCCGAAGGTTCGTTATTCCGAAGGTTCGTTATTCCGAAGGTTCGTTATTCCGAAGGTTCGTTATTCCGAAGGTTTGTTATTCCGAAGGTTCGTTATTCCGAAGGTTCGTTGATCCGAAAATAAAATCGGGTTCGTTATTCCGAAGGTTCGTTGATCCGAAAATAAAATCGGGTTCGTTATTCCGAAAATTAAATCGGGCTTGTTAGAATACTATAGTTTGTGTTTTGTTTATTTAATTTACAGCCTGCATTAAGCATACCCCTCCCCCTTTCCCTCCCTTGGCCAGACCAATCAAACATTTAAGTTTATTTTATCTCTTTATATGAAATTATAGCATTATAACAAACCCAAATTCATTTTCGGATTAACGAACCCGATTTCATTTTAGGAATAGCGAACCTTCGGAATAACGAACCCTCGGAATAACGGACCTTCGGAATAACGAACCTTCGGAATAACGAACCCGATTTCATTTTAGGAATAGCGAACCTTCGGAATAACGAACCTTCGGAATAACGAACCTTCGGAATAACGAACCTTCGGAATAACGAACCTTCGGAATAACGAACCTTCGGAATAACGAACCTTCGGAATAATGCAACAAATGTTCGGATTAACGAACCCTATTTCATTTTCGGATTAACGAACACTCAGGTATAGGAAATTTGCGTGTTCGGAATAACGAACCTTCGGAATAACGAACCTTCGGAATAACGAACCGCACCCAAGGAAACAAGTTAATCATTATAACTGACATTAAAACTTGTCGTTAAAAGACCCTGTCAAATTTAAGCACTGTTATTTAATTTGCAGAGTCATCTGATTCGTAAATACGTGATATAATATTATGTCACATATTTATTTGTGTGGATTACACAGTTAAAACAACAAACAAACAAATGTGTGGGTATGTGCGTGCATGTGTGTCCGATCGTGTGTGTTCGTATGTGTGTATGAATGCGTGTTGTATATAATACGTGCGTGTGCGTATATGCTTGTGTGTGCGTATGTGTGTTCGTATGTGTATATGCGTGTGTGTGTGTGTGTTTGTGTGTGTGTGTGTGTGTGTGTGTGTGTGTTCGTATGTGTTTATATGTATGCGTGTTGTATATATGCGTACGTGTGCGTATATATGCTTGTGTGTGTGGGTGTGTGGGTGTGTGTATGTGCGTGTGTTTGTGTGTGTGTGTGAGTGTGTTTGTGTGTATGTGTGTGCGTGCGTGTGTGTATATGCGTGCGTGCTTTCATGTTTATAGGCTGGTAGGCATAGTAGGGGTCGTTGTTTAGCGTTTATAGAGAGCCTCTCATACCTGTGACAATAACAACAAAACATGCGGGTAGTAATTATGATTATCATATAACTATAAGCATGTGATACGTGGCGAAGCCAGACTGAACCTCTGAGGGGCAAATAGGGTAGGGAAAAGATTCAACATAGTGAGAGGAAACAAGAGATAAAAACAATTATCATAATGTCTATAATATTCTTTATTCGGTTTTATGGCGTCACACTTTTAGAGGGAAACGGGAAATGAGAAGGGTGCAGGGAGGAATACCTCCCCCCCCCCCCCCCCCCCCCCGCCCCTCCCCACTCCGTTTAATAGCTCTGCCACTAGGTCAGTTAAGAATACATGTAGCATGACAGATACAAAATGTCACAAAGTACATGGTATAATGAATAATTACCATACTTGGTAGGACTACTCAACAAGGATACAGATCATAATATATATTGAACACACCTTGGTCTAATCAGCGTTTTGTTGTGGCCACAAATAATTTACTAAAATCGCAGCGTCATCATACCATTTATTTAGAAACCACGACGGAAAACTTTAAATCACTTTAAATCATCTGGCTTTGATGTGTACATATCAACCATACAACTATATGGTCTAGGGTGCCTGTTATAATGTGGTAACTGCAGATTTGTGTCTCCGGTAGCGTAAGCGTTAATCGGTAGGTAGCCTTTATCAGAACAGCTTTGTCCGTGTTGATGACCCTTCCCTATTGCCAGTGGTCAAGAACAGTGGAGAAAGGTAAGTCCTTCAATCAAGTTCTATATAAGGTATATTTTAAATTTGTCTATCATATTAAATTATTCCATTGAAAATGTAATATTATATCATACATGACAAATTAGCAAAGACAATCAGAAAATCACCTGAATGCAAATGTTGTACTTTGTTATTCTTGTTTTTTTGCAGGCAGCGATGAACACGTCAAGTGAAGTAAACACACTAGCAATAACAAACGGCACAGAGCCGTGCGTTCGGGTCATCTATCATGTAGCCAACATCATTTTACCAACGGACGTTGTTTTGTTTTGGATCTACATCTTTTTATTCGTTTTCTTCACATTCTTCTCTGGTAATTATTAATATATATAATTGTTCCGTATATCATAAATATGTTAGGTTTCTATATACTGTTACTAGACAACTGCTTTACAACTCTTTCAATCTATTTGTGCATGTTCTTTTTTAGATTCGTGTTTAGATATACAGTCGAACTAACATTTAGTAGCCTACGCATATCGGACCAAAATATATATTATTTGTTTTGATTAAGTCTATTTTCTTTCTGGTCCCTGGACATGCTGGATGCAGAACGTGTTTCTTTTCGCAGCACACAATTATATATAATATCAAATACTTCCATACTTGAAAATAAGTGCCGATCGGTGAAATTCGAATGACAAAATATTTAAATTGGTCGCTCTGTTATTAAATTTGAACCACTTGAAACGAATTTGAATGACGATATAATTATTCCATGGAAGCAAGGATATGTCGATACTGAATGCTGCAAATATGAAATTGACTGTCAAAATTACTAAGTTTGCCAGGAAAACCACTTATTAGCCATGATTTATTGGTCTTATGTTTTGCTACTTCACCATCTCTCGATAAGGTCTGTTCTCGTGCTTGCTCACGAGTTTCTTCTCCCTGGACCTGACCAAGTTGGAGGTGTACCTGCACCACGGGTCTCCCAGCGAGCGTGTGTACGCCCGCCGAGTGATGAGCCTGCTCCGCTGGCCGCACCTGCTGCTCGTCACCCTCAGCATAGGCAACGTGGCCACCATCGTCGTCTCTCCCATCCTTCTCAACTTCCTCACGACCCCGGCCCTGTCCGTCCTCATCTCCGCTGCCACGGTACTCGTCTGCAACAAGTAGGTGTTTTGTTCGAGTTAGATTTCTCACGCACACACAGACGCATGCTACACCATTCATGCACTATCGCTTTACTCACACAAACAAACGCGAGCACGCACATACACACTCACACATACATGAATACACACACACACACAAACACAAACGCACATACACACAGACTCATAATACACATAAGCACGCGCACACACATAATCATAATCACACCCATATATCCCACCCACCACATCCCCTGCACACGCACACAGATAAACAAACGCACGAACATAGTTCCCGTCTATATACAATCAATACAATCAATCATTTGGCTTCGGTCGTACAATTCCCGGACAAGCCCCCACTTGTTACTTCCACCATACCAAACTTCGCATTTTAACCATAAACATGACCTCATTCGTATTTTGCATACTGTCATCATTACGTAAAGCACAAATGATTATGATTATGGCGAACATTCATCATATCCTCATTCGTACTTGGATATAGAAACGTTGCATAAAACATGAATTAGGTTATGATATAGTCGAGGTTTACATAATGTACATTTTCTTTGGGCAGACCTACCCGAATGACATTTCGACGGGGATTTTATGAAATGCATGATTTCCTTTGGCACCTGTATATATATTCCAATAAAATTTCGTCTTTTATGAATTGCATGCAAATTCATTTTGGTTAATTTTGTACTTGTGTAGACTTATCCCACTGGAATTGGGCGACAGATACGGGCTGACAATTGCAGGCTGCTTGGTAATACATTGGTGAGTGGTGCTGTAAATGAACCTTATTAACATGATTAACGTATTGTCTACGGGAATCTGGTGGGCCCTACATAAACCCTATGGGGGTTGGCAAATGTAATATATAATTATAGTAGGGAACCGGTTAATATCTCCAGCTTAAGATTGTGTGCAAAACAAAATCTACTTTTCAGGACTAAATATTGAAAGGGTATAACTGATTTCTCTACAATGTTCACAATACCATATTTTCCTAAATTATTGACGGATTTTTGCTCTTTCTTTCATTCTCTTTTTTTCAAAACACAAACATGCATTGTCGAAATGAATGAGTCCTCATTAATATAATCACGCATTATTTGTTTTTATTTTACTTATAATAACATGTATGCTACATAGCATGTTACTCGCATTTATTATATCGATCTATCGATAATTTTGTACCATAATAATTTTGTCGAAAATATAATTTTAATTCAGAACTTTATTTTAACACAATGATATGTTACTGTTGTATCATCTGCCTATAGCTTGGTTATCTTTTGTCTTGTGCTGTTCTTCATTGTCGCCTGGCCAATCGGCAAGATATTTCAACTAATGATCGGTGACCGGAAAAGGAGATTTTATCAACGATCAGGTACATTTTCATCTTTAAACTGTAATCTTTCATGATCAATGTCCTATTACCGTAATTACGAAACATCAACTAGTTTTTATTTTGAAACACGAAGGTGAACATACCTATGAATACAAAGCATGATAAAACAACAAGCTGTGTATGGTTATCATGGTTATACAGGGTGGCCCAAAAAACGGAACGGGGCACTTCCCAAAATAAAGTAATTTTGGTCGTGTAGTTTTTGTTTTAGAGCGCTGTGAGTGACACCATGTCAGGTTCCCATTTTTGTCCATTTTTACCAAGTCAGTGCCTGTTAAATCGCAATTACTGCCCGTCATACAACGAGCAATAAGCGCGCCATTGTTAGTGTGCATTCAGCCGTGTACCGAGAGAATGGGCATAGTTGCTCGATGCTATGACGAGCAGGAAGTGCGATTTATCGGGCACTGATGTGGTAAAAATTGACAAAAATGGGAACCTGACATGGTGTCACTCACAACGCCCTAAAACAAAAACTCCACGACCAAAATGACTGTTCTTGGTATCATTTTTCATTGGAAAAGACACCCTATCCGATGGACATAATTATTTTGGTGCTATATTTTGGAAAGTGCCCTGTTCCTTTTTTTTTGGGGCCACCTTGTATAGTGTAAATTACTTTAAAATGAACCATTAACTTTGAAAAATCACTATGGGTTTCCACTTTTTTGTGTGTACCTTGTTGTTTGGCTTAAGATTAAAAAATAACTCTGCTATCATAGCAGAGTTATTTTTTTTGTTCAAATGTCTCCTAGTTATGGGGATATTTATGATTGAATTAAAAAGCGTCCCGAAAAGCGTTTCGATCGTAGTAACAACCAATGACCAGTACTTGGTTGATATAGTCTTAAATCAATGTACACCTTATATCACTAGGAGAATAGTGTTCCTTTTCTATGAAACCATCACACATCATCCAGAAGAATCTTACAATTATAAAAGTAATATAGGATTGAAGTTTCAAATATCACTTTCGGAAAAAAAAAACCTTATGAAGTTAGTGGAAAATTATGTAGAACAAAATCCAACAAGTATACAATAGTTGAACTCTGAAAGGGTGATATGATTAAATTGTTTCCTCACACAAAAGAATATACAATATTAAACAAGGTGAACGTAGACTATAGGAATACAAAGCTATACATACTTATATAGCTACATCTACATACATTGTAATACATACTAGTTCATTTTAATAAAAACAAAGTAAAACAACAAGATTTTACAACTATTTGTGTACATATAGAACTGAAAGTGCTGATGGAGCTGCAGATGACATCACCGCAAGCTCTTGGGGAGAACAAGACCTTGACCCCGGAAGAAGTTAATATCATCAAGGGTACACTTGACGCAGAGAGTAAAGTAGCCGGGGACGCGATGATACCGTTAGACAAGGTCTGCATGGTAGACTACGATGGTGTGTTTGATCGCCATACAATGGAACAGGTAACTTGACATTCACTTTTAACATTATTGTTTATTTGTGTGCATGGCGTTAGTGTGAGCACTTCGTGGAATTCAAACCCCAGAAGTCGCTGTCGATGTCAGGTTTGTATTTCCTTTTGTCCAATTGGTGAAAGACTTTCCATACGAGCTTAGCCAATGGGTAATCTCTCTGGGTGAATTAATTCGATCAACATCAGATGGGCTCTACACAACCATTTTGGTGGTCATTCATTGTGGAACCTACTGCCCAACCATGCCATCAACCGAAACCTGACTTCATCTCCGTTCTTGTACTCGGCGAGGTCCACCAAAACGTACCCGGATAAGCCGGAAACCCTCTTAATAATCTACTTATTTTCCCCACTTCGCCTAAAGCCATTTTAACTAAAAACATATACTAGTAAGAGGCCTACGTTACGTTAGTTACCATGGCTGCACTGTATTTTCTTTTGCCAACTGGGTGGGAAGACAATAGATATTCTATAGATTTGCTTGACCGGTAGATGATCTGGATGATTAATTTACTTCACCAATATGACCCAGTACACAACCGTATAGGGAAGTCATTCAATGTGGAACCCATTGCCCTTCAGCAGGGCCTTCAGCACTCGAGACCTGACGTCATCATGGACATCTTTCTTCGCTCTCGTTATCATGGTAATCAGACAGGTACCAGTAACCCAGACAAATCGTTTTTAAGAAATCCCCTGTAATAATATACCACTTCGTATAAGCTACTCTTCACAACGTATTCCTATCATCCGTGATAATAGCTATGATCATAGGCGCCGGAAGTGGGGGGGGCAGGGGGGGGGCGGCCGCCCCCCCAATCCAAAAAGTGGGGGGGCAAAACGCAATTTTGCCCCCCAAAAAAGCCCCCCCCCCCTCCCTAAAAAAATAAAAAGAGTGGGAAAGACACAATCAAATGTATGAGCTAACGTTCAAAAACTAGTTTATACATCCATTTCAATTTTCGCTGCGCGCTTCGCGCGCGAACAGATTATCTCAGTCTGTTGTAAACATCTGATGAGAGCATAGCCATTTTATTATTTTTTTGTTTAACTCAGATTCTAAATGCACCAAATTGCACCATTTCAAGTATATAAATGCAAAATCTTCCCCGTGGGAGGGGGATACCCCCTCCCAAACCCTCCCCCTCTGGCTCTGCCCAAGCCCTCGGTCGCGTCGCTCCCTCGGAATTCATTATTGGCTGTGGGCCATAGGCGCCGGAAGTGGGGGGGGGGGGGGGCAGGGGGGCGGACGCCCCCAATCCAAAAAGTGTGGGGGGGGGGGGGGAAACGCGTTTTTGCCCCCCCCCCCCCCAAACAAAAAAAGCCTCCCCCTCAAAAAAAAAAAAAGGAAGAAAAGGGAAAGAAAGAAAGAAAAAGGAAACTAACAAATTAAATGTATGAGCCAATACTTGTTAATTCTAACGTTTAAAACTGAATTTCATCCATTTAAAATTTTCGCAAACAAATTATCTCAGTTTGTTGTGTAAATTGCATTTGGTACGTCTGGGGTGGGTTTTTCTGTACCGGTCCACGTACTTCCTGTGTAGGCTGTTATTGCTCTGCTGTTTGTGCGACGTGCACCAAATCGCACCATTACAAGTAAATAAATGCAAAATCTTCCCAGTGGGAGGGGGATACCCCCTCCCAAACCCTCCTCCTCTAGCTCTGCCCCAGCCCTCATCCGCTTCGCTCCTCGGGACTCATTTTAGTTGTAAGGTATGATGTTGGATCATACATAATGTGGCATATGGTTTATGTTTTATGCACCAGATATTGCACCATTTCAAATATGCAAATGCAAAATTTTCCTGGTGGGAGGGGGATACCCCTCCCAAACCCTCCCCTATAGCTCTGCTCCAGCCCTCGGTCGCTTCGCTCCCTCGGGACTCATTTTTAGCTGAAAGTTATGATGTTGGATCATACAAATGTGGCATATGGTTTATGTTTGTATGCCCCAGATTGCACCATTTCAAGTATAAAAATGCAAAATCTTCCCCGTGGGAGGGGGATACCCCCTCCCAAACCCTCCCCTATGCTCTGCTCCACCCTCGGTCACTTCGCTCCCTCGGGACTCATTTTTAGCTGAAAGTTATGATGTTGGATCATACAAATGTGGCATATGGTTTATGTTTGTATGCCCCACATTTCAAGTATAAAAATGCAAAATCTTCCCCGTGGGAGGGGGATACCCCCTCCCAAACCCTCCCCCTCTGGCTCTGCCCCAGCCCTCGGTCGCTTCGCTCCCTCAGGACTCATTTTTAGCTGTAAGCTATTATGTTGGATTATACAAATGTGGCATATGGTTTATGTTTTTATGCCCCAGATTGCATCACTTCAAGTATAAAAATGCAAAATCTTCCCCGTGGGAGGGGGATACCCCCTCCCAAACCCTCCCCCTGGCTGTCAGAGTTGTTGGATCATGTTTGTATGCACCAGATTGCACAATTTCAAGTCCAAAAATTCAAAAGCTCCCTTGACCGTGGGAGGGGGGGGGGGGGGGGGGGGGTTGGCAACCCTGTGAGTGTGGTCGGGCATGAGCCCCTAAACACATAAATCGTGAGCCCCCCTCGGGTTTTGCCCCCCAATCCAAAACTGCTTCCGGCGCGCCTGGCTATGATTCCACGAGAGCTAATTACTACTTGATACGTCTCGTTACTATTATGAACAGGAAATGAACATAACCTATATTACATCCTATGGTTTATAATTTACTTTGTCCAAGGTGTCCAAAGTGAAAGACTTTTCAGAAAAGCTTAGCCACTGGGTAAGCTGGATGATTCAATCCATTCACCAATATACTCTAGATCTGCGAATCCTTTTAATAAGCAGGGTATATATAGTCATACCCCGTGGAACCCATCGCCCATCTGCAGAGCCTTCATCACTCGAGACCTGACCTCATCATGGTCACCTCTGCTCTTGTAATCAAACAGACATCCAGCCACAAGTCGCTTCAAAGAATCCACAAACATCCCACTACGTGTAAGCTACTTTGCGCAACGTATTACTATCATCCTTGATACTAATTATAATTACTAGAAAATTAAATCCTTGACATACCCCGTTTCCATAATGAAAATGTAATACAAAGTAAGGTTTATAGTGTAGCCTACTTTAGTAGAGGCGTCGGCGCATTTACAAAGCACAATGTATGGGGGGGGGGGGGGGGGGGGGGGGGGGGGGGAGGGGCGGAGCATTGTTTGTGAACAATGTATAAACGTCCCATTATACGTGTAAGCCACTTTGCACAACGTTTTCTTGTCATACTTCATGATAACTATGATTACATCTCGTTACTACTATGAATAGAAAATGAAAATAAGCTTGAACAAGGTAAGTTTTATAATTGACTTTGTCCAAGGTGTCCAAAGTAGAAGACATTTCAGAAAAGCTTAGCCTCTGGATGATTCAATCCATTCACCAAAACGCCCTGCACAACCGTTTACATGGTTTATGATGGTCATTCCCTGTGATATCCACCGCCCATCTGCAGGGCCGTATTCAACCGACACTTGACGTCATCTTCGGTCTCGTACTCGGGCAGGTCCATCGAGATATAGCCTAAGCAGGTCATCACAGTCGGAAGGATCTCAGCCGGCCGGTAGCCCGGGTGCTGCACCTGGGCGTCAAGCAGTTTGATGGTGAATCTGAGAGATTGGAACCCGGCGATTGGCACGTGGTCAGCACCGGTCAGGAATACTGTCGGAGGACAATCAAGGAAATAATAAGGAGAGAACCTAAAAGGGTAGTTCAGCTTTGGTATAGAGGGCGACGCACGAAATAACTTTGTTGTGAGATCATGAAAAACTGATTGTCACATTATGACAGAGTAAACTTTATTTGATCAAAATCGGTTCAGAAACGGCTGAAATATCAATAAATATATCCGATCGTAATAATCCGGGGCCCCAGATTTATTAGATGATAACCATTTTTTTTTTGTAATGCTTACACTTTTTTTAGAGGTTTTTAAAAAGTTGTTGATGATCTCTCTATTTAATCACGTTTTCAACAAAACATCACATGCATAATTTTGTATGAATAATGGTTGAAACCAATGCTTTTTTAGAAAGCGCCCTCTTGTGTTTTAATGGCTCTTTGTGAACGAAAACAGGCTGTTTACTTTTGTATCTGCTGTTTGTATACCTTTTGAGCATGGTGGAGTTATAACTATTAGTTTGTAATGTTATTGTGCATGTTTTGGTTACTAAAGTTCAGCCTTACCAAAATTGTACTATACGGTATACAAGGGCACTGGTTATTTCTGATATTTGTGAGTGTTTTGCCTGGTTTCAAATCTATGTGCAAGTATACATCAAGTTAAAAGGGGCTTATAGATACAAAATTATTCCCCTCAAAGGTCTTGCATATTTGTGAAATGTGATACTATTGGTCCTTACCATGGGCGTACGTGAGACTTCTCCATAAGGACCATGTATACATTGGAATGAGAGGTCAATCTTTATTGTTGATTATGACAAATATTTAGGTTGAAATATGCAAATACAACTCTGTTGATATGTTAACAGTAGTCATGCAAATTGTATAGCATGTTCTTTTTACTTTACAAACCTCGGCCATTAGTCATCAAAATTTGTAGGCAAACAATTAAAAGGATCAAACTATCATGATTTTTCTATTATTTTACTCATCGTGATCTGATGAAAAATTGACGGACTAATAATTGTTCTTCTGCGGTCGGCGCTTACATGCGCATTTTGGATGTTGAAAATAACACCATTTTTTGTTATGAAACTTGGATCTTGAATAACCATCTATCGATCAAAAGAAGACAATTTTGAAGAGAAAAAACAAACAAACAAACAAACAAACAAACAAACAAACAAACAAACAAACGGGTATCGCTCTTGGCCAATGATAAAGACAGACACAATTCAACTTGGACAAGGTCCGATGTCTAAAACCTCAAGACATTATTAACAAATTGAAAAACAAATTTAGATTTGTTTTAATACGCGAACAGGTCCGTGTTTCTAAGCATCCATTCATTTATCATTATTTGATCATGTACTCGTTACGACTTAAAGGGGACCACCAGGCAAAGTACAACACATTATTATATGTTTTGGTACCGTTTCGTGATATCAAATTGATACCCAACATTTTGCAAAGGGTTGTGTAATTAATAAACAAAGCAATTAATTTCCACCACTTACGGAACCACTGCTATTTCCTGGTTCCATACGGGCCAACCATTTGCGAGTGCGCCAATGCTATTCACGCGTATAGACAATATATTCCCGGGCGATTCGTTCGCTCTGTACACATCGCAATTCACCGCACACATCGCAGTCTTTGCAATTCAGACCGCATGAACGCATGCTTTAGAATGGTGATGCCTTTCCAATTATATATTTTTTTCTTCTGGAAACATATTTGTGTGGACTTGTTGATGGATGGAATACTAAAGATGTTACCTTTCTTTGATAAGAATATTAGTTTTGGGTGGTGGTACCCTTTAATAAAGGGATTTATAGTATATAACATTGTCCAAATCTTCAAAATCCAATTGGAATTATAGCGGTTCCCTCATACCTTGTTGTATTCGTATTAGCAATAAAAGCATGGGACAGGTTCCAGTTTTTTATTTTTTATTTCCCTTTCGTTAAAAAGATATTTACGATTGAAGTGTTCAGATGTTAAATTATCCACTGGATCATCAGAACCGTGTACAAAGTGAGTGCAATGAGTTAGTGAATATCACTTTGTATTTTTGCTCATTACTTGGCCATAATACGTCCATTTAACTTGAAATTTGTACACAACACCCAGTGGACATTTCAAATAACAACAGTATACATTGTATCAACCACTCATCACTTTTTTCACATGTCAACAAAGTTACTAGATCCCTTTAATGCTATAGATCAGTTATCATTTCATTAATTGATGTGTTGAACCTTTCTAAGATCGAGGTTTTTTAACCATGTTAACACATATTCATGGATGATTTCATATATCTTACCTCTTTTCTAGAGTTAGCAAAAATAAAAAATTGGGTTGAAAACTTACCGAGGAATTTTCTCTTGTCAGATTCCTCCATTTTGTGGAAGACCTTCCAGAATCTCTTGATCACAGGATGGTCCGAAGAGTAAGGGTATTCGTACAATGTGGTCTGAAGAAAAAGAAACACCGATACAAATGCAACAGTTAACTACCACTGACAGACTGACTGTCTTACTCCTATATTGCTTACTAATCCGACATCCGAAATACGCTTTCTCTTCTAATTCGCCGTCGATCTTTGCGTGATGAACGCCAATATTTTTTTTGGAGTCAGTCCTAATTTGATTTTGAAATAATTATATCAACAACAGCGAATAACCATTTACAAATAGAACGGTTGTCCGTACTTTATCTAGCAAGCTGTACAATCAACCTGTTCCTAATGTGATTTAAAACTTGGAATTCACTTCTTTTTTCTTTTTTTTCTTTAGTTGTCGTTATGTCGGGTACATTTTCTGACAAGCATTAATATTAACATTATTACCTAGCAAGTAAAAAATAAGCTAAACAACACGGTAGAAGAGAAACGAGGAAGCTCCAAGTAATTTTCGTGGAGTTTAGAAACTTTACAGGCATCCCTTTAAATTGACATGGATTTCGGCGCACGTGCCCCTATATAGCGCCCCCCCCCCCCCCCCCCTCCTCCTCCTCCGTAGCTACGCTCCTGATGCTTACACTCTCGAATTGCTCCCAGTCCAACTTTCCTCCCACGATGGCATCTCTGAGATCCTCTGGCTTGACGAATAGTCTCATCTTCAGGCTCTGGGAGGGCAGAAGATCGAAACCTCTCAGGAAAGACTCAAACTGACTTACAGCTAATTTGTGTTTCCCGCTGAGATCGATGTACTTGTTTCTAGGGAGAAGGGGTAATTAGAAAAGAGCATAGACCAATGCAAACTTTATAATATGTATATAATAAAGAGCGTGACTCATTAATAAGACAATTGTAGCAAAGCAGGAGCACACTCTAAACAAGGTTGCCAACATGGATAGCTGCAACACAACCATGACGACTTAAAGGTCTAGATGTTGGGAACAGACACCAGAAGATGCTTACCTGTTTGTGCCCCTCTTTTCTTGGCGAAACCCTGGCAACTGTGAAACAGGGTAACCACCACCCTGTCTCATAATCGCGATAACCATAGCAATATTGATTATAGTGCAGCTAAGTGTATATACTATATATAGCTTATTCGATTGTAATAGTGGAGTCTTATGTTGTTTAACTTTACATAATGTATGTCACGATGTTTTTCTCCTGGTCCTCTCCTGGTGCTATGGTCCGTGATCATCGGGTGCACTTAAAAACCATTATAGTTGCAATGTATGATATCTGATACATTCTGTCCTTCCCGGGAAGCATACTAGCCACACGTGCCATCATGGCTACCATGATTCATTTACTCTCCCGGATATTAAGAGCAGCAATGCTAAATGCTGCTGCATGCTGCGGGCATCGATCGGTTTCGAACTCGGAACCCGTCCGATCGTCAAAATAGAATCCGATTGTGCCTTTAGCACCACACGATCACCGCTTCCCTATATTAATATCCAAAACCATGTGATTAGTAAAATAAAATAATAATGGTTATTTATATAGCCCCATTCCCGTGTATTAGTACATGATTAATCAATATTATTATCCTCAGTTTATATAGCATCGACTTGAAGATAACGTAAAACATAATAATGAATTCAATACAAAATATTGTAAAAATGTATATGATATATGATACATAAATGTAATATAAAACTAACATATTGTCTCTCGACACGGGCTCATGTTCATCATCGGACTGGAGGCCGCTGAAGTCCATATCGAGGGCTTCGAGTTCGTTATCGGAGTAAGTCCTTAGCTTCTCCATCTGTTCTGCAAAATCTGGATCCAGTCGGGCCAGATCACTGAATGAGAACGGCCTATAGGAAAACATACTTTAAATTGTTGTTCAATACGATTTGCAAACTATGATCGTAAAGACACAATACAGGGTGGCCCCAATAAAAACGGAACGGGGCACTTCCCAAAATAAAGTAACAAAATGATTATGTCCATCGGATAGGGTGTCTTTCCCAATGAAAAACGATACCAAGAATAGTCATTTTGGTCGTATAGTTTTTGTTTTAGGGCGCTGTGAGTGACACCATATCAGGTTCCCATTTTTGTCATTTTTTACCAAGTCAGTGCCCGATAATTCGCACTTACTGCCCGATATAGCAACGGACATCTGTGCCCATTCTTTTGTTTCACAGATGAGTGCACACTAACAATGGCGCGCGTATTGCGCCGCTATAACGGGCAGTAAGTGCGAATTATCGTAGAAGAATCCCTGCATTCTGATTGGTCAATTAGCATGTAAAAGTTTTTTACTAATGCATGGCTCACTTTAGTTTGATTTGCACATTTTTTTGCGCTCATTTTATAAAACAAATGTTGCACAGGCATATTTCGTGGATCGTAAAAAAAAAAAATTATATCATTAAAAACAACCAGAACGTCAATGACGTAGCGCTCATCCGGCATCTCGCAACATCAAATATCCCAAATTTCATGTGGTACACTTTTCAATTGGTCAAAAAATAAAAATTATACAAATTAAAATAAAACAAATTAGAGTAAAAAAATATAAATGTGACGCCCCGGAAGGGACATGGGAAAAAAAATAATAATAATAATTAAAAAAAGAAAAGAAAAAAAAAAGGAAAAACAAATTATAGTTGATTGCACCGCTGGGTCCCTTCCAGGGCTCCATACAAAAAAAAATGATAAAGAAAAAAAATGTAAAAAAAAGTAATAATTAACAAATTATACAATTCTGTGTAGAAGTTTTGACGCCTCCTACCTATCAGATAAAACAAAAAGAATACAAATTGGTTGAAAAATGAAGGAGAAGAAGCAGTTTATGTGATTTGAAATAAATTTGCATAATTAATGAATTTTGAAATTGTGTGTACAAATTTTCAAGCCCCCAATTAGCCCTATCAGATAAAGCACATAGAATCGAAATCAGTCAAGAAATGAGGGAGAAGCATTTTTTTATTTTTATGAATCTGCATGAATTACAATAATTAACATATGGAGCAAAATTTCTACATTCTGTGTAGAAGTTTGGCATACCAAACTTTGTTCTACCAGATAAAGCAAACCAAAAATCAGTTGACAAATGAAGAGGGATTTTTTGTGATTTTGAATAAATGTGCATAAATTTGTTGCATAAATTGCAGAAATGAAGTTCTAAGCATTTTTTTTTTTTTTTTGAATAAATTTGCATAAATTAGCATAATTAATGAATTTCTAAATTTTGTGCACAAGTTTTGAAGCCCCCAGCTAGCCCTATCAGACAAAACAAACAATGAAAATCGGTAAACAAATGAGGGAGAAGCAGCAATTTTTATTATTTTTGGAATAAATTTGCATAAATTACCATAATTAATCAATGGAGCAAAATCCCAAAATTCTGTGTAGAAGTTTAGTGTACCAAATTTAGCTCTACCAGATAAAGCAAACCAAATCAAAATCGGTCGAGAAATGAAGAAGTATTTTTTGTGATTTCGAATAAATTTGCATAAATTACCATAGATAATGAATTTCATGATTCTGTTTAGAAGTTTTAAATCCCCCTCCTAGCCCTATCTTATGAAACCTAGCCCTATTAGATAAACCAAACAGAATGAAAATCGGTCAAAAAATGAGGGAGAACAAGCAATTTTTTTATTTTTGGAATAAATTTGCATAAATTACCATAATTAATTAATGGAGAAAATTTTCAAAATTCTGTGTAGAAGTTTAGTGTACCAAAGTTAGCTCTACCAGATAAAGCAAACCAAATCAAAATTGGTCGAGAAATGAAGGACAAGAAGCGTTTTTTGTGATTTCGAATAAATTTGCATAAATTACCATAGATAATGAATTTCACGATTCTGTGTAGAAGTTTTAAATCCCCCTCCTAGCCCTATCTTATGAAACAATCAGAATCAAAATCGGTTGAAAAATAACGAAGAAGAAGCATTTTGAAAACTGTGGACGGACGGACGGACGGACGGACGGACGACGGACGCCACACCATGGCATAAGCTCATCAAAATTATTTTTAAAATTGTTTTAAAATAATTTACATCATTAAAATTTTAAAAAAATGAAAATGTGAAAATCAAATTTTTTTCCAGTCATGCGTCGGTAAATAAGCCATGGGTCGGTACTTTTGCAGCCATGGTTCGGTACTTTTGAAGCCATGGGTAGGTACTTTTGAAGCCATGGGTCGGTAAATTTAGCCAATTTAGCCATTACTGGGAAAAAGTCTGATTTTCACATTTTTTCGCGCCCATTTTATAAAACAAATGCTGCACAGGCAAATTTCGTGGATCGGTAAGAATTGTATGCACTCTTTTAACTTTGGAAATGGTTTAAACCATTCCAAAGTTAAACTCGTGCATCCAATTCTTACCAATCCACTCATGCCTGTGCATCATTATTTTGTATACTGACTTGGTAAAAATTGACAAAAATGGGAGCCTGACATGGTGTCACTCACAGCGCCCTAAAACAAAAACTACTCAACCAAAATGACTGTTCTCGGTATCGTTTTTCATTGGAAAGGGCACCCTATCCGATGGACATTTTGTTATAGTTTATGTTTTAT
This sequence comes from Echinarachnius parma, assembly GCA_037951105.1. Taxonomy (NCBI): domain Eukaryota; kingdom Metazoa; phylum Echinodermata; class Echinoidea; order Clypeasteroida; family Echinarachniidae; genus Echinarachnius; species Echinarachnius parma. The sequence goes on from JBAMJV010004356.1 coordinate 32,501, forward strand.
TTTGGGAAGTGCTCCGTTCCGCTTTTGGGGGGCCACGCTGTATTGATGACTTCGTTGTCAATTGCAACAAAATAATATCAATGTGCGAGTTGTATATCAGTGGTACGTATTGTCCGAGTTTAAAAGATAGTACGGGACAACTGAGTTAAATAATTCCTGCCTTTTACATTGCAATGATTTTAGAGCCTAAATAATGATGGTTCATAGAAATATATTGATCGAAAAAATAAAACAAGTAGTAAAGACATGCGGTCATTGCAAAATGTTTACGTTCGTATGTGAGAGATCTCCTCCTTATAAAAGTAAACTAAAACATAGTATTAATATTTAAAGCTTCGCCTGGAATATAACGCTATAGATATCCGGACTGCTAAACTACAGTACAAGCACGGAAAGCTTCATGACTAGCTAGCACGAGCATTGAAAGGATTTCTGAAAGTACCGCATTTAGTATAGGGCATTGCATGTGTTTCAGTGTTCATGTGGTAAGAGCCCCGGTCTAGCAACCCGCAGGTCTCGGCTTCGAATCTCGACGAAACCCATTTTGTTTTCTTATTTTTCGCCTATTAAGGGGAGCTAGTACCTTTGTTGACATGTGCAAAAAGTGATGAATGGTTGACACACTGGGCCGAATTCTCATCAGTGGCTCAACTTGAGCCCGGCCTAAAAAGATAAAGACTAACGGTAACCAGTTAAACCATTTTGCACCTGCAAACATATTGTCTTGTTGCTATTCGCCACCGGAGACATTATAATTGTTTCCTTTCATTATCCAGTCAATCCGTTTAGTTCTGCTTATATGCATCAGGACAATGGGCCCTTTGAAATTCAGTCATAGTGTAACTGGTCACCAGCAATACAATGTCCTGGGTGATCCAGGACGCAATTTGGCTGATGACCGACTATACTATGACTGAATTTCAAAGGTCCCATTGTCCTGCAGCAGAACTCAAGGGATTGACTGGACAAGGAGAGGAAACAATTATAATATATCCGGTGTCGAATAGCAACAAGACAATAGGTCTGCAGGTGCAAAATTGTTTAACTGGTTACTGGTAGTCTTTGTCTTTTTTTGGCCGGGCTCAAGTTGAGCTACTGATGAGAATTCGGTCTGTTGTGATCCGAAATTTCGAATGAGAAATGAGTAGGAATGTCACCTTATATGAATGTTATATGGCCGAGTAATGAGAAAAATGCAAAGTAATATTTACTTACTCATTGCACTGGCTTTGTACACGGTTATGACAATCCAGTGGATAGTTACAAATAAGAACACTTAAATCGTAAATATCTTTTTAACAAAAGGGAAATGCGAAAAACCGAAACCTGTTCCATACGATCTATTGTAAATACGAATACAACAAGGTAAAGGAGGACCGCTAGAGTTCCAAGTAAGTTTTGAGGATTTGACAATGTTACTAGATCCCTTTAAGGTCTTACGTGCGTTCCAGAATCTTCTCGTAAAACAGCAAAGGGAAGGGCAATCTGACGATGCAGTTGTTGTACAGCAGGAGGGCAAATAGCAATCCGATCTTTTTCAGGGTTTCATGGTCGTTATAGTCCTGCAAAAAGGAGACAAAGGACATAATATAGTTACATAAATAGTTGATAAATGAATTGCAAACAAATGGGGATTAAGGCTCTTGACCCGACCGAAGGCACACACAAATAAAGACTTTAAATGCAATATGGCACAGGCTGCCCCCTTTGGGAGCCACCCCCCCCCCCCCCCCCCCCCTTCTGAGTGGACTACATGTTTCGTTGATCTTTACCCTGAAGAAGCATGTACGCACAACTGATATTTAGGAGTAATTAAACATTGATGTATAGACACTTTGTTATAAAGTAACATATTCATGACCATTAACACGGATGAAGTTTCCCTACAGTAGTACCAAAAAAAAGAACAACATGAAAAATTCAGGCAAGCCCATGCTACATTCGGGCAAAATAAGGTCATAACATAATGGGCATCAAAGTGGCAAAGATCCTTGTTTTGTGTTATTTTGGGGGAGGTTTTTTTTTTGCTCAGTTGAAGAACGGGAAGAATAAATATTCGGGCAATATAGACCCCAGCCCCCCTGATATAAAAAATGCTCTCGTTCCATTTTACGCCCATGCCAGTTTAAGTCCTACAATTTTCAAGCTTAAAGGGATAGTACAGTTTGGGTCAAACTGAATTTTGGTAACCATACCATTATACAAACTAATAGTCAAAAGTATACAAAATTACAAACAACTAAGTAAAAAGCCTGTAATCATTCAAAAAGAGCCGTTAATACACAAGAGGGCGCTTTCTAAAAATGCATTGGTTTCAACCATTTTTTGAAATTGTGCATGTGATGTTTTGTTAAAATAATGATTAAATAGAGAGATCTTCAACAACTATTTAAAAACCCCTTTTGTCAATTTTTGAAACGGTGTAATCATATTTTGTTGTTAATCATCGAATTAATGTGGGATTCCACATTTATTCTGATCGGACATATTAATTGATATTTCAGCTGTTTCTAAACGGATTTTGATCAAATAAATTTAATTCTGTCATTAAAATTGTATGCTCTTTCAAATTTAATTGACACTCAGTTTTGTATTACCTTACAAAAATATTATTTCTTGAAGCGCCCTCTATACCAAAACTCAACTATCCCTTTTTACCGGATTGAACCAGACGGTTGATGAGATGCTCGCTTCATCAAGTTTCCGGAAGATTGACAGCTTGGTCGTGTCCAGCAAGGCTTGGAACAGGAGATGAAAGAACTCCTGAATTCAAGAAGATATAAGTGATATACAGAATATTTTACAGAATGTTAAGAGCTGACAATGTTACTGCTTCGCTGCTCAACATGCAATACACTTGACGCAGGTTGTACATGTATGTGTATCGTGATACAAAATCGTGTCCAATTGAACAAAAACAAATTAAGATACAGAAGAAAATCAAAATGACTTCAATGCCATATCCGGGAAAAGTCATAAAAAATGATATCATTTTGGGGCGGTGAAATTGTGATAACCTGTTTTAATGCTTGTCAGGAGAAAATTGGGCCTGGTATTCGGGCAAAAGACCTTAACCCCCTGGTAAAATATGCCCCTACGTCCGTGCTGCCAAAGCTGACTTGCTGTACCATTGCACTGTACTTGCAGAGGCTTCAACCACACATGGTCTAGAGTAGTACCCTAGTTCCAATATCTGGACACACTCTCCATGGCAGAAGCTATACTATGATTTGATGTTTAGAATTCGTTTCCAACAAAATATACAAATGTATTTTGTAAATTATTGTAATTGATATCAATTAGAATAATTAAAAAAATAGGGAATACATACTGGAAACTAAAAAATCAGTGCTTGTCAAACTGTAGAACCCTCAAATAATAATCAAATAACAAGAAATGATCCCACGATGTGTTCAACAAACGATCAAACACAAAATCAAACAAACGAACAAACACAAAATCAAACAAACAAACAAACGGAAAAGCAAACAAACACAAACACATTGAAAGTACAGAATAAACAAATCAACCTTTTTGGGGCCACCAGCATCAATGGCATACTCTCCTCCGCCAAAGTTGACTTGCAGGGGGGACGACCACACAAAATCTTGCCCCTTGTTCCAATATCTGGACACATTCTTCATAGCAGAGGCAACGATGTCTTCTCTGTCAACGTTGTCAAAGACGAGTTCGGTAAATTGTAGTTGCAGCTCCGTATCCCCGCCCCAATACCAAGTATATAGAGAATTTCCCATTCGGGCTAAGAAATTCTGCAAATAATAAATATACATGTTACAATATATATATGTTACAATATACATGTGTAGCGGGGATCACTTCAGAATGCTGTAAGCTTGAATATTATGAAGGCTGAAGCGTCCCATACAATACATATGGTATTATAGAAAATATGGAAATAAGCGAATAGTATTGTTTCCAGAGAAATTGTATACTAAGTATCATGTGTTATTTTACCTACTAAACAAAATAATCATCATCTCGGTAGGTTCAATCAATGGGTCATCCTGTATGTTTGACGTCAATCCAAAACCTGGCTTGCTCCCCCACTAGTAAAGAGAAACATGTTCATAATAAGAACATGATCAAGTGATCCCCCCCCCCCCCCCCCCCCATCTGTCCGACCACGCTACGCTATAACATACTTCTTGACATCAGTAAGAAGAATATCATATGAAACGAACAATGTTCATGATTATTTTCGAGGTATCGAAATATAATTCAATATTGCAGATCACGATTAATCTTACCATGCTTCTCACCTGTCCGTGATCTGGATGGCACAGAAGAATTACCAGTGATGATACGGATATTATCTACAAATCAACAGTCCAAAACGATATTAAGATCAACCACAAAAAATTATCAGCATAATAGTCTCTGCATGGCGATGGAGTATATATATAAGTGCACGTATAATGTATAAATAATGATCATTCTGTCATTGTATTATCATTTTGCATGCTGCATGACTTGTATACTATACTGTATTTGGTCATAACATGGCACCAACACAACGTTATCTTGCAATAATAGCGGGGAATACCCATAGAGTTAGATCCGTTCTCTTGTTTATTGTTTGCGCTGCATCAAAGCATGTACAGTAGTTGAATAGACAGACAAATCCTTCTCGTTCTGGAAGGGGTCCTTTAATATTATGACGTCAGGTGAGAAAACAAAAATCGTGAAAGAACCCTCGAAACATTGGCTGATTTGTTCGGACTAGTAGTTGAATGAAGATTGCGCTGTGATTAAACAGAACGGGAAATACCAGAAGTTCTAGCAAAAAATGTCATTACCATGCATGGTGGGACTATGAACCGTGGCATAATATGGACATTTTCGTGAATATTTCGTGAAAATGTCCGTCGCCAAATATTTTCGAGACCAAGATCATTGATTTAGAGTTGTTTTGATAAGTGAAGATATTTAGTGGAGTCTTATTATCGCGCACATTTGTCTGTCACGATGTTACACCACGGTGGCGCTATCCCGGGGGGGGGGGGGGGGGGGGGGGGGTACTCAGATTATAGTCGGACGGGGGTGTGCGGCTGAGACCTCCGAACCCATACCCACATCTAAGGGTCCTTTTGATGTAAATAGGTATCCATGTCTAAAGATTTTTTTTCGCCGGCGTCGCATGTTCGCTGTGTATTTCCCGCAAATTTTGTGGTTTCTTTTAGCGAGCGTAGCGAGCTTGAACATTTTTGCAATTTCGCATCGGCAAATCCCAAAATCCTGGATAAAAGAGAGGAAATGACAAAAAGGGACCCATGTCTAAGGATTTTTTAATGAAAAGGGGACCCATGTCTAAGGATCTTTCTTGAAAAAGTCACCTTTCCCAGCGGCACATCCCCGTATACCCAATATACGTGAGTACCACCCCCCCCCCCCCCCCGGCCCGGGGGCGCTATGCGTGGTCATCGGTATTCAGTTCAAACACACACAATAATATATTGCGTACATGCTCAACTTCCATGGGAACATTCTAGCCATCTAAACACAACCAATTTCGAATAATTTCTTAAACAAGAACTCCTCCAAAATTGTGCCATGACAACAAATGTATACGCCGGTTATATACATTTTTGTTATGAGAGAGAGAAATCCTTCATGGCTGACTAAGCAATGCAGTTTCAATTCCTATTTGTTTTTGTTTATAGGGGAACTAACACTTCGTGATGGTTTTATTTTATTTTTGCACAGCTCGCTGCTAACAGCTTCTCACACGTGCCAGTCTACCAGGGCTCGCGGGAGAACCTCAAAGGCGAGTTTGTCATCAAACACCTTATCACCCTCGACCCCGAAGACCGCGTGCCGATATCGGGGGCGTTGTCGAAGTACGGCCGACCACTGGGCTCGATCGCTACGACCACGCCGCTGTTCCGCGTGCTGGACGAGATGAACGAAGGGCGATACCGACTCACGGCTGTACACGATCACAATCAAGTAATTTTCTGACTTCCTTTGTTCCGTTTTCATGAACTTAGCCTTCTTTTGTTCAAATAGAAAGAGGATAATGTAATTAGGGGGAAAATGAATTTTGAAATAGAGCCGTTCACCGTGTTCACGTGAATATCACAGCGATTATAATCAACTGCACACGAAGTGGGGAGTCGCAAGGGGTCGCAAGGCTTTTCAAAGGGTGACGTTCGGCAGGGTACGGCCTATCCGCTCTTACGGCAATATTATATTGTCATTCGAACTGTTTCATTAAAGGGATCTTAGTAACATTGTCCAAATCCTCAAACTCCAATTGGATTTCTAGCGGTTCCCTTATACCTTGTTGTATTCGTATTAACAATAGAAGCATGGGACGTGTTTCGGTTTTTCGAATTTCCCTTTCGATCGTTAAAAAGATATTCAGATGTGTTCAGAGTGTTCAGATGTTATACTAAACTATCCACCGGATAGTCGTAACCGTGTAAAAAAAAAGTCAGTGCTATGAGTCAGTGAATATCAACTTGCATTTTGGCTCATCACTCGGCCATAGTCCATTTAACTTGAAATTTGCACACAATTCTCTATGGACATATCAGATAACAACAATATAATTGTATCAACCATTCGTCACTTTTTGTACATGTCAACAAAGTTACTAGATCCCTTTAATCTATCGACGGTATTGGTAATTATTACCAACATAATCTTTTACTTGAATTCCGTAATGTTCAGTCAGTGATCGGCATCCTGCATCTACGCAACGATCCTCCAGCAACCGGCCTTGGCCACCCCCTCCCCTAGCCACCGTAAGGAGTCGCAGGGGGTGACGTTCGGCTGGTGCGGCTTGCCCGCTCCAAGCGGAAATATTATATTGTCATCTATTTTTCTATGTTTGTATTTATTACCAAATATTCAGTTATGTTTGTTAATGTTCAGTCAGTGATCGGTATTCTGCATATACGCAACGTGCTAGACACGATCCTCCAGTAGCCTGCACTAGCCATCCCCTCCCCTAGTCCCCGTAAGGAGTCGCAGGGGGTAACGTTCGGCAGGGTGTGGCTCGTCCGCTCCAAGCGACAAGCATCTATTATCTTCTTTTTTTTTAGCGATGATGTTTTTAATTTTTACCAAATAATTCACTTTCGTTTTATACCTTTCAGTCAGTGATCGGTATTCTGCATCTACGCAACGTGCTAGACACAATCCTCCAGCAACCGGCACTAGCCATCCCCTCCCGTAGCCGGAGTCGCAGGGGTATACTGACGTTCACCAGGGTGCGTCTCGTCCGCTCCCAGCGAAGCGACAAGCATCTATTGTAATTTATTTTTTAGCGATGATGTTTTTAATTTTTTCAAAATATTCACTTTCGTGTTTTTTTTTAATGTTCAGTCAGTGATCGGCATTTTGCATCTACGCAACGTGCTAGACACGATCCTCCAGCAACCTGCACTAGCCATCCCCTCCCCTGGTCCCCGTAAGGAGTCGCAGGGGGTGTCGTTCACCAGGGTGCGTCTCGTCCGCTCCCAGCGGCAATCATCTATCGAGGATAATGAGCAGGGATCGATTCATATGCAAGGGCCCCCAGATAACAGGGTAGGTATAGTATGTATAGTTTTATATTCATTGATATACAAAATAATGACATAGGTAAATGAAAATGAGCAAAGAAAGTAAAGTTTCCCCGGGATTCGAACCCGAGACCTCCATATTGCTAGACCGGTGCTCTATTCCACATGAGCTAGCAAGCCCTTGTGCTGTTTGTTCGCCCCCCCTGAAACCCTTTTCAATGCTCGCGGTGGTCAGAGGCTACTATAAACCGGACACAAATCCTTGGGGAACCCTATTTCCTTTGTTTATTTTCAATTATATTATTCATTTTTGGTAAGTTTCTCTATATATGTTTGATATAACAAATTAATTATCATGATGACTCTTCTATGGTAGAGGGTATATCAAAGTGTGGCTGAGAACTTTTGCCGCAAATAGAATCATCGTTCCTTTCGAAGTATTCCCCCTTAGACATGCACCTTACTCACTGCCCGACATGACTAATGATTTTTCCTGAAAATGTATGATTATGCCTAAAAATATAATAATCTTGCCGAGAAATAGATTTAAACCTGGAGCCCTTGCATGAAAATATTCCGAATTTCTTTAAGCTCCCCTGCATGTTAATTTTGTCCCCCATCTATCTCCCCTCTATTTTCGGCACACCTCTCTTCCTCTCTTTACACCCCCCCCCCCCCCCCCCCTCCTCCCCACCTCCTCCCCACTGGCTCCATTATCGACTATCGTATCTTTCGTGGGAAAAGGTGGGTCTAGCAAGCCTATATAGGATATATCGCTTCCAGGCGCGCCGGAAGCAGTTTTGGATTGGGGGGGCAAAACCCCAAGGGGGCTCACGATTTATGTGTTTAGGGGCTCATGCCCAGAGGTGAGAGTGAGACCATGCGAGGATGAAGCGACCAAGCCCGAGGGAGCAAAGTGACTGAGCGGAGTCCCCCCCCCCCCCCCCCCCCCTCCCACAGTAGGGAGCTTTTGTATTTTTTGACTTGAAATTGTGCAATCTGGTGCATAAAAACATGATCCAACAACATAGCTTACAACCAAAAATGAGTCCCGAGGGAGCGAAGCGACCGAGGGCTGGGGCAGAGCCAGAGGGGAGGGTTTGGGAGGGGGTATCCTCCTCCCAAGGGGAAGATTTTGCATTTATATACTTGAAATGGTGCATTCTGGTGCTTACAAACATAAACCATATGCCACATTTGTATGATCCAACAACATAGCTTACAGCCAAAAATGAGTCCCGAGGGAGCGAAGCGACCGAGGGCTGGGTCAGAGCCAGAGGGGGAGGGTTTGGGAGGGGGTATCCTCCTCCTAAGGGGAAGATTTTGCATTTATATACTTGAAATGGTGCAATTTGTTGCATAAAAACATAAACCATATGCCACATTATGTATGATCCAACAACATAGCTTACAGCCAAAATGAGTCCCGAGGGAGAGAATCGACCGAGGGCTGGCATGGCTGGGGCAGAGCCAGAGGGGGAGGGTTTGGGAGGGGGTACCCCCTCCCACGGGGAAGATTTTGCATTTATATACTTGAAATGGTGCAATTTGGTGCATCAAAACATAAACCATATGCCACATTATGTATGATCCAACAACATAGCTTACAGCCCAAAATGAGTCCCGAGGGAGCGAAGCGACTGAGGGCTGGGTCAGAGTTAGAGGGGGAGGGTTTGGGAGGGGGTATCCCCCTCCCACGGGGAAGATTTTGCATTTATATACTTGAAATGGTGCAATTTGGTGCATCAAAAAACATAAACCATATGCCACATTATGTATGATCCAACAACATAGCTTACAGCCAAAATGAGTCCCGAGGGAGAGAATCGACCGAGGGCTGGCATGGCTGGGGCAGAGCCAGAGGGGGAGGGTTTGGGAGGGGGTACCCCCTCCCACGGGGAAGATTTTGCATTTATATACTTGAAATGGTGCAATTTGGTGCATCAAAACATAAACCATATGCCACATTATGTATGATCCAACAACATAGCTTACAGCCCAAAATGAGTCCCGAGGGAGCGAAGCGACTGAGGGCTGGGTCAGAGTTAGAGGGGGAGGGTTTGGGAGGGGGTATCCCCCTCCCACGGGGAAGATTTTGCATTTATATACTTGAAATGGTGCAATTTGGTGCATAAAAACATAAACCATATGCCACATTATGTATGATCCAACAACATAGCTTACAGCCAAAATGAGTCCCGAGGGAGAGAATCGACCGAGGGCTGGCATGGCTGGGGCAGAGCCAGAGGGGGAGGGTTTGGGAGGGGGTACCCCCCTCCCACGGGGAAGATTTTGCATTTATATACTTGAAATGGTGCAATTTGGTGCATCAAAAAACATAAACCATATGCCACATTATGTATGATCCAACAACATAGCTTACAGCCCAAAATGAGTCCCGAGGGAGCGAAGCGACTGAGGGCTGGGTCAGAGTTAGAGGGGGAGGGTTTGGGAGGGGGTATCCCCCTCCCACGGGGAAGATTTTGCATTTATATACTTGAAATGGTGCAATTTGGTGCATAAAAACATAAACCATATGCCACATTATGTATGATCCAACAACATAGCTTACAGCCAAAAATGAGTCCCGAGGGAGCGAAGCAACCGTGGGCTGGCATGGCTGGGGCAGAGCCAGAGGGGGAGGGTTTGGGAGGGGGTATCCCCCTCCCACGGGGAAGATTTTGCATTCATATTATACAAACAGCCAGAGCAATAAGGAACTACGTGGTACAGAAAAATCCACCCCGACGTACCATACGCAAGTTACACAACAAACTGAGATAATTTGTTTGCGCGCGAAGCGCGCAGCAAAAACGTTAAATGGATGTATAACTTAGTTTTTAAATGTTAGAATTAACAAGTATTGGCTGACACATTTAATTTTTTCTTTTCCTTTTTCTTTCTTTCTTTCTTTCTTTTCTTTTTTTCTTTCTTTTTTTTGAGGGGGGGGGGGGGCTTTTTGGGGGGGCAAAAACGCGTTTTGCCCCCCCACTTTTTGGATTGGGGGGGCGGCCGCCCCCCCTGCCCCCCCACTTCCGGCGCCTATGATCGCTTCACCTAGACCGACAAATCAGTCTTCTCTATAATACTAGTATTCCGTTTGTTGCTTCACTCACCACTCCATGGGGCGGTAGCATAGGCGTACCCGGGGGGGGGGGGGGGGTTTGGGGGCTTCAACCCCCCCCCCCCCCCCCTTTGACCAAAAAATGACTGTTTTGGGGGGTTTGAACCCCCCCCCCCCCCCTTTTCAAATTGTAACTGGTTTCGAGACCACATTTTAGCGGTCTCGACCGTCATTATCGATGGTCTCGGCCTCGAAAAGTGCGAAAAACCCTTGTCCCAGCCTCGAAAAGTGCGAATAACCCTGGTCTCGACCTCGAAAATTTTGGACCGGACCTGGTCTCGGTCTCGAAAATGTCTCAAATTCTCGGCCTCGGCTTCGAAAATTTTCTACGACTACCTCCCCCCCCCCACCCCCCCCCCCCCTTTAAAAAATCCTGGGTACGCCACTGGGCGGTAGTATGACGTCATGTATATTACAGAGAACCCCATAGTAAGTTGGTTATTTCTGACTACGCTATACACAAGTCTATCTTATGCTTATTATTGTTTGATGTATATTTACTTTCCGTATTCTTCTATTTTCCCCCCAACAGAAAGTCACCTTTGAAGAGCGCTCACCCTTGTTGTCGGAGTACGTCAAACTATATCCGGACATCTAAAATGAGTGGTCAAGTGTGACGTCATCCAAAACCTATTTTTAGAATTTCCAAATTTGAACTTCATTTTCCGAAAGAGCATCAAAAATGATGTCCAGATGATGAAAATCAATCGAATATGTTAAGTATAGGTATATTTGCTAAGATATGCATACCCATCCGAATGAATTAATTTCAATAGGAAATCATTCTTATTTTGCTCTGGTTCAGAACGAGAGCCAAATAACGGTGATTTCCTATTGAAATCTATTTATACGGATGGTCATATCTCAGCCAATACGACACATATGTTCATCCTTTGAGCATTATTTGTTATGCTTTTTCGGAAAATGAAGTTCAACTTCAGAAATTCTAAAAATAGATTTGTATGATGTCACAGCATTCGGTACTCTAAGAAAAAAAGAAACAAAAACACAAGTTGTATAACATTAATAATATGTCAGTCGCTGTCATAGAGTACCTACCTACCTACCTAATTAATATAGGGTTTACCCAGGATATCTTTTTAATTCTACATTGTATGTATTATCTTGTATTTGTATACCCACGTTTCTTCTGCTTTTGAATTATATAAACGTACGGAACTTTGTTTTAAATATATTTTAATTCTGGAAATTTAGCCACGGTTGGCCCCTTACACACATCCGAGATAACAAATAAATGTACAAACATAACAATAATTGCTTTCGTGCAGGCTACGGCCCCCATGATAAACAGCGCCCCACCCTAATTACACCTCTGTGGATAAATCATGCAATAACTACCTTTAAACCATAATGCCCCCCCCCCCTTCTTTGGCGACCAATCATGAACATTTAACCCTACATGACACTCCCATTTGTCTTTTTGACACAAACACATACATGCATTACACGCACGCACACAGACACGCACATGCACAAACCCACAAAAACACATACAATTGTATACATTATACAACACATACACTCGCAAAACAAGCATACACATGAATACATAATTATGCAAATACACAATAATACATCTGCAATACAACACATACGCTCGCAAAACAAGCATACACATGAATACATAATTATGCAAATACACAACAATACATCTGCAATACAACACATACACAAAAAAGCATACACATGAATACATAATTATGCAAATACACAATACATCTGCAATACAACACATACACTCACAAAACAAGCATACACATGAATACATAATTATGCAAATACACAACAATATATCTGCAATCTCTGTATCAAATTCCCATCAGAGCCAACTGAAGTTAGAACAGTCACCAAATTGGAATAATGTACACATTTTTGAAAATCTTGACATTTTGACAAACTATTATAGTTGAGAAGGTAAAGGGTAACTTTATTTATTATTGTTCCTTTCACACAGAGTCATTTCATTCAATCTTTGGCCTTTTTTATGAAATATATATCAAGTAAGTAAACAGAGACAAATGTTAATTATTGCAGTTTTACTTTGTTACTCTTTAAATCGTTTATATTGTGAGTTGCAATAAATGGCTTTTTAAAACAGTTATATTTTGGTGTTATTTATCATGATTGGGAATGTATAATTTTCCTTTAAACAAGAATACGAAGTGCACTTAGTATACCTGTGTGTTCCCTTTTATCTGTAAAAGTTGCTGACAATACTGCTAAATTGATATACATGCAGTGGAAACTTCAAACCTTGTTAAAGCCAAATAACAGTATTGGGAGACGCCCCAAGCACAAATTTTTGTATCACCAACCATGTGAAAGAATATCATAACCTATGTATGTACATGTAAAGATTTGGACAAAAACTGTGTTGTAATTGGCTATTTCAGTAATAAAATGTTCGAAATAACAAAATCTATTACCACAGATTGAATTAAACCGCATGTTTACTGCATGCAAAACCTATGGCAAATGCTGCCACATGCGTTCCGCATGCGAACAAGCGTATAGATATGGTCGGCGGTGAATTTAGGCCCAATGTCAGTGGCATGCATAAAAGTTTCAACTGATATTTCTGCATTTAGCGATACAAAGGTTCTGATATTTCCATACAAGCCCTTTAAAAAAAATTATTATTTCAACAATTGATACCGAGTAGTTTAGCCAATAAAGATACTTTCGTTTACTTTCCCAATACTGTTATTTGGCTTTAAAAAGAGCTATGTAATATACAACTGCAATCATATTTTAATAACGAGGTAATTTTGCTGGTCCATACTCTTTAGTCTTTATATTATTCTTTTTTCCCCTGATAACAATGTAATTGCCAAGATCCATATGTCCTCATTTAAAAATAGGTTCCACTGTATTATTTACTCTTACATAATTATTTGCATAAACACCAGGGGCGCATAAACTACACTGTAGTCAGAAATACAATCGGTAAAGTAATGTTTTTTTTGTAGACCAACTGTCGAAGCAGAGACAGATTGTTTTGGCTACATGTAGGTGGGTGAGGCGGGAAAGAAGGAGACAACATGCCCCTCCAATAATTTGACAATTTAACAATGAATAATGGTTCAAGATGGATTCAAGTGTGACCCCCCCCCCCCCCCCCCCCCGATTCTGTTTCTGCTACAGGGGGGCGATAGGGGGTGTGCCCCTACAGTAATTTGACAATTTAACAATAAAAACAGAAGGATATACTAGTACATAGAGTGTGTGCCCCCCCCCCCAATCCAACCAAAAAAATACTTTTTTTTTCACGAGGGCGATTTTGAAAATTTTGAGAGAGAAAAACGCCCTCGTGAAATTATTCACGAGGAATATTTTGGGGCTCACGGGGGTCTTTTTTTTTTTTACATCGTTTGCACTGCTCAAGGGTCTAATAAATGATTATCATGATGTGATCTATCCGATTATGCTATGTTTGGTACGTTTCTGGCGCTTTCCGATCATGCAAAAAGATGTTAAAAAAAAAAAAAAAAAAAAATTCCAAAGGTATCGGGGGCGAATCGCCCTTTGCCCCCGTGTATTTTTTTGGTTGCCCCAATCACAATATCCAAGCTACGCAACTGATTTATGAAGATTTGTTAACATGTCACAATTCGTCCATCAACTACAATGTGCAAAGACTACAAAATGTGCTTCATGAAAGACTGGAAAATATTAAGAGAACTAATAGGGAAAAAATACCTGTACCTGTACCTGTAAAATGCATGCATAACTTGTAAGGCAAAATGATAGAAAAGATACGTAAAATAACGTCTTCCATTATATAGTACCTTATCTTTCTTATGAGTGCTACATACTTAAGCAATTACATGAATAAGACTTTCAAAACAATACCTCTATTCTGTACCTGTAAAGTGCATGCATAACTTGTTAGGCAAAATTATACAAAAGATACATAAAATAAGGTCTTCCATTAGATAATACCTTATCTTTCTCAGGGGCCGTTTCATGAAAGGGTCTTAGCTAAGACCGCCTTAACTGTCATGTGACTGTGACTGACCTATGGACGTACGGACGGCATTTGTTCCGATCACAAAGGACAAGGTTGGAAGTATAATAGCAAAGACGATTTTGTACAACACGTGTTGTCATAAATGTCAAAGTTATTCCAAGGTTGTGAAGGTACGGAGATAAGACCCCTTCATGAAACAGGGCCCTGGGTGCTACCTAATAGCCCGGTCACATATCAACGGATTGCGTAAACAGACGTCAAACGGAGAGCTAAATTTTCCATCCATTCGTCTCCGTTCGTATGCGTTTCTTGTCCGTTCCTTGTCCGGTGATGTACGTTGTTCTATGTTTTGTACATAAAGCAATGGAGACGACTTTCATCACCGGATAATTTCATTTCGCAAATTTTCTATTCGTTGGGCATTCGTTTCCGCTATCCGTTGATATCTGACCGGGCCATTAGCAATTACATGAAAAGAACTCTCAAAACACTATTCTGTACCTGTAAAGCACATACATGTACATGTACATAACTTATAAGGCAAAATGATACAAAAGATACATGAAATAGGTTTTGCCATTAGATAGTACCTTATCTGTCTTTCCCTTGGTGCTACCTAGGCAATTACATGAAAAGAACTCTCAAAACAATACCTCTATTCTGCACCTGTAAAGCGTGTTCGTGTACATTAATTATATGGCAAAGTGATACAAAAGATACATAAAATAAGGGTTGCATTACAGAAAGAGATGCAATGAATCAATTGTAAGTTACAACTGATAGTTAGAAACTTTGTGGGTTTCAACCAATCAGATGTGTGCATTGAGAACACATGACCTGATGACTTACAATTAATTGCAACTTACAATCTATTGTATCTCTTTCTGCAACTGGTCTGTGTTTCCCTGGGTGCTACCCAAGCAATTACATGAAAAGAACTCTCAAAACAATACCTCTATTCTGCACAGGTACTGTAAAGCACGTAATATGTAAACTTATCAAAAGGTATAATACAAAATAAATATAAGATAAGCCTCCTATCCGTCTTTCCCCATGGCTTGTATAATGAAAGGGTCTTCATTAAATAGCTATGTACGTTGTCTGGCGCGGATGCTAGGGTGCAATTATCTCCCCGTTCAGACCCTAAAGCTTTAGAATTGCCAACTGCTATCGACGCTCCGTGGGAAACGCAGAGATAATATTGCACCCTAGCTCAGGCCAGACAACGTACAAAGCCAAGACCCTTTCATGAAACATGCCACTGGGTCACGGTGCTACCTAAGCAATTACCCTATTGCCTGGGGCAAGCGAGACAGACTGGGCAAGTATGGTGTAATGGTAATCAATGAAGAGAGTTGTCCAAATTGGGCAAGAAAAATAAACCAGTAAATAAAAGTAAATCATATGACCAATGTATTTTTCACTATTTATGAAAAAAAGTCAGATGTAGTTATTGGCAGAGCTACCTGTAGACTACATTTTCGATTAGCAGTTTCTTCAATTTGTATCACATTTGCTAGACCCCCATAGACCAGTACTTAAAGAAAGATAATAGCACCTTTACGTTATTCACTTTTGTACAGTATGAGTAACTTCTAAATTTTAGACATGTTAGACAAAAAGTCCAAAACTTATTTCATGATTGAAATAGCGCCATAAAAACTATAAGTACAAATCCTGTCCATTTGTTCATAAAAAAATAAAGTCTACAAATGGAATAGAAAAAATACAATGAGTTGTACAGAAATCTGTTACAATGTATACCATATTTGGTTAATGCTTACTAACATCAAAAATAATTTGAGAACATCAAAATATGTACTTTTCTTTATACACTATGAAAGTTATATATACTCGCATCTAAGTGCTAGACAAAGGAAAATGCAGCAGATCATGTTTTTCAATGTCCTACATTGACGAGGTACATGGAAAGACTCCACACTAACTTTTATCTGTACTGGCCCGTTCGGGCAGGTAAACTCGTACGTTGTGAAGTTTTACTTGCCCTCTTACTTCTAGATACCCAGGTCGAAAAAACAGTTGAAACCAGTTGAAACCAGTTGGAAATTCAACTGTTTTTTTTACTGGTTTTAACTGGCATCAAACGGTAGCAGTTAAAATTCCTGGTTCCCAGTAAACATAAATGTACAGATGCAGCAGACCAGTAAAAACCAATAGAAATACCAGTTGAAACCAATTCAAAATACCAGTTGAAACCAACTACTTTAACTGGTCCTCATGTACTGGTTAATCCCACTACTGGTTTCTTAATGGTTTCAACTGGGTTTCTTACTGGTCAGCCTAACTGGGTTCTTACTGGATTCTTACTGGATTCTTACTGGTTGTTCCAGTTGATTCCAGTGTACCAATTTCCATATTGAAACCAGTTGGCAACTAATTTTCAACTGTTTTTTCGACCTGGGTAGGATTTACACATATTAAATTACACTGTTCTCTCAAAGTTCAACAATTATTTACCCGCCTGATTGGGCAAGCAAACCAGATAATTCATGACATGTTCCTTGCCCGGCACCAATTTGTACTTGCCCTGAATAAGCGGGCAAGTGCTAGTGTCGAGCCGAGAAGTTGTTGAACAATTTACAATGGGTGGTATTCTACTATAAAAAATGAATACCCTTGTCCTCATCTATCCATTCATTCTTTCTCTATTTCAACCCTTCTTTTCAAAACTAACGCAATTGTGACCGGCTATAGCAAAAACCACCACTTGTCGGTAATTATGTTTTGCAGTTATTGGCTTCCAAAGTTGAAAATTGGTCGCTGGGGCAAAAAATAACTTTTTACGTAACTAGCAAGATAAAATGTTGCTCTTTATAATGCAAATATTGAAATATCAATCCAGTGCAAAGTTATTTACGATTTTGTAAAATGATTCTGTATGGTTTGAATTGTGATTGTCGCATTTGAAATGTTGATATCTCAAGTTCAACTTTAATGCATTATGAGAAATAAAAATGATCATAACTCTGCCAAATATTATCCAAATTAATTGATGTATCTAATTAAAGCTGATGAATCACCCTTTCGAATGGTACATGTGCATGTATATCAGTCTCAAATTTGATGATTGCCAACAAGCGGTGGGTTTTGCTGTAGCTGGTCACATTTATGAAAGTGGGTACTTGGCAGGAATCTACTCCTTGGAATGCTTGATGCACCTCATCAGGGCAGCTCGGATAAAGACATGTAATGGTTCATAGCACAGCATTATGAAACATTAGTATAACCCATCAAGGACGATGGCCCACATATTTGTGGTTTGGCAGTCCTACAATTGAGCTAGAAGAAAACAAGTTTTATACAGTGTATAAGGAGAAAGAGCATAAATTTATCTAATTTTTAGCTCGATTTTGTAACTGTACCTGCTTACTTTATTTCTTTTTAAACTTTATTAGTGCGTAATAAAAATTCTGAAATTGGCAATGCATTGTCATATTTTCAAAACGGCTTTCGGTGTTCAAATTGGCAACTTTACGGCAAACCAACACATATTTTCCCCAGATTTTCATTACTGAATATTTTGCACCCCTTTTATGTCATTAAAAGGTAGACAAAAATTAAGAGTTGCCAATTTCCTGAGGGACATAATGATAAATTTTGCCTCGAAAATTGCCCTTGTCGTTGATGGGATAAAGTGCAAAAAATAAAATACAAATGTAAGTCTATTGTCACACCACTTCAGAGACATGCAGTGATTATTTATAACACCTTCTTTGTACAGGTGTTACATACTTTTTCAATTTTATTAGGCAGTCATACGATTCCTTTATCTCCATACTAGCCGGGTAATGAATACCAAATATTTATTTTGTCTTGTCTTCAGAAAAAAAGTTTGACAATATCTACGTCATGACATTATATCCATAAATATTGCATATATCATATTGCTATCCGACAACCATTTTCTCTGAATGTTATTGCTTTCTATGGACTGAAATACATTTAATTTAAATAACATCAACATGGTACAGTCAAACCTGTGTATAGTGACCACCCAAGGGGAACAAGATAAGTGGTCACTGTATGTAGGTGACCTCTATAGCAGGGTAGGAAATATACGGGGGCTGAGGGCGATTTTGCCCCCTAATTTTTGAAATAGCCCCCTGAAATCAGTAGGTAGCCCCTAAAATTATATATCTAGGGTATTATGTGAACAATTTCTGGATATCCATCAGATTGGGAAAGTAGCCCCCTAAAATTAAAAATTAATTCCTGCATTGCTCTATAGGCAGGCTCCATGACATTTATTGCCTCTGCAATGAATCATTTGGGAGGCAACTATAGGCAGGTTGGCTGCTATAGACAGGTGGCCGCTAAGACAGGTTTGACTGTAGTTTGATTCCTACAAGCAAGGTTATCATTCTTACCCACATGGTCAACATCTAGACATTTTGTAATGGACTCTTTTAACAAGCAAGGTTTGTTTGATCATGATATGTGTTTTTTCATGATTTTAACAGGTTTGTTTACGTACAGTATAATACTGTATTACAACATTTGTATGTAAAAGTAATTTCACTTGACCAATTTAGTTTGAATAATGAAGATCTTCAATATGACTACAAAACCTGCAGTGATCAACCCATTGCCTATTAAAGTGAGTCCATTGGTCCTTGCACTAACTTATTCAAGACTTTTTCAGTTTTCATCTATTCTCCAGAAACCCCAGCCTAGAAATAAGAATTCCCACACCTAGGAGCAAACATGTAGTAACCAATACAGTGGAACCTCATTATAGAGAGCACTGCTAAACCTCTCTTAAAACAAGGTAATGTTGCAGCTCCTACATGAAGTTCTTTATTTTCTTTTGTTTCTTATCCTGATATAACAAGATATCTGACATAACAAGGTATTTTTGCAAGTCCTAGTTCTCTTTTTCTTTTGTTTCTTATCCTGATATAACAAGATATCTGACATGACAAGGTAATTTTGCAGCTCCTAGTTCTTTATTTTCTTTTGTTTCTTATCCTGATATAACAAGATATCTGACATAACAAGGTATTTTTGCAGCTCCCAGTTCTTTATTTTCTTTTGTTTCGTATCCCAATATAACAAGATATCTGACATGACAAGGTAATTTTGCAGCTCCCAGTTTTTCTTTTTCTTTTGTTTCTTATCCTGATAGAACAAGATACCTGACAAAACAAGGTTATTTTCATGGTCCCAAGTTCCTTTTTATAATGAGGTTCCACTGTACATGTAATATTCGACACTCACAGATCCATATCCAGGCAAGATGCAAGGGTCAGAGGAACTAGTCCGTCGTAAGGAATGCGATTCTTGCGGACTACCCTTGCCGCAATATCCATCAGCTTGGGCAACACGAGGTCACTGAGGAGTCGTTTTGTGTCTGGACTCTTGCAGTCGTCGATGGCGGTGCGACCCGTTCTAGGATCCCTTTGGAGGATGGGGCAACCCCAGGCTACCAGAGGCTTCACGACTCCCTCCCTAAAGCCCTGCGTCTGACTGGCTGCGGGACACATCTTCACAAGGAAGTGCAAGGCGTTGCCACCCTTGAAGTCCAATTTACTCGGGTCTGCACCACACTTGAGGAACATCGTTACCAGTCGCTCTTTCGAATCGCCATCATTCCCTGCCTGTCGACGAGCGAGAACTGGCAGGTAGACATGGAAAATCGAGGTTGGGTGCCCTGACTGCCTAGGAGCATTAGGTCCAGGGGCTACCACTCCAGGATCATCGACGCCATCTGCTGCCCGAAGAAACGAAACGACATCAGAGACGATTTCATATGCCGTCAAAAGCTGCTGCACTATTGACATGACAAGTTCCTTATCGGTATCACTTAATGCGAGATAGTTTGCATACCGTGCAATCAAGGTAACGAAGGTCATCGTCTTGAACCGGTGATACTCGATGGCATCTCTCCTACTCTCAATTGACATCACGCCGACATCCGGGGAAAGGTTGATTGCTGCCAGTTTGAGAAGAATGACCAGATCCTCCAAACCGCTTTCTTGCAGCGGAACAAGAATTGGATCCAACAGTCGGAAAAGACTTTCAACTGCAAATCCACAGAAGAAGCCAGACTCGATCTCCAAGTTTGTTTCGTGATTGAGAGCCCGCACAGCCAGAATGCGCCCACCTCCAGTCAGCTGGCATCGATCTGAAAAGGTTCTAATCGCCTGCCAGAGGTGGTACTTCTGTGCTTCGGGAGACAGAATTCGTTCCCTGATCAGAAGGGAAACAACCATCAAATACTCCCTGTCAGACTTTATCTTGTCCACTTCTTCACAGCTCCGTGGTTCCTTGTAATCCCCATAAGGACAGTTCCTTTCATTACCCTCTGGAGGTTTGTCCGCAGATGACATCAGCCTTTTGGCCTTACGCAGCACCTTTACGCCTTTGTCATGTTCCCCGTTTCCAATGATGTGATGTGTTGCCAACAATTCCAGGACTTCACCTGTTCCCAAAGGTGACAAATCAAACAGCGCTTGAATGTTTGTGGAGTAGTACAAGAGCTTACCCGTCAGTGCTGCAAGCATTGCAGGGGTGAGATCCATGTCATTTCTTTTCTGCGTTGCTCCATGCTGCATCAACATTTCCACAATCTTCACACCGTCCTTATTGCAGCACCCTCGGCACCTGTTCTCCGAATGGGTATTCCAGATGGCTTCATATGCTTTATGCATGGCTGTGTTGCCCTTGCCGACCACTTTGTTTGGATTAGCTCCCTTCTGGAGGAGGTACTTGACAATCTTGCAGCAGACTTGCTCACAGGCAATGGACAGGGGTGTTCCTTCGTCTGCCTGTTCCCCATCTCCACTGGAGCAAATCCTGTTTGGGTCGGCCCCATGTTCAATCAGGAGCTTGACGCAACCCAGATTCCCAGAGTCAAAGCACGCTCTGTGCAGCGGGTATGCGTGGTCAACTCTGGCTCCATTCTTCAGCAGGACCTGGACAGTCGCTTCATGGCCAACATTTGCGGCGTACACGAGGGGCGTGAACTCGTCCCCAGTGACACCATCAAACTTTGATTCTTCAACATCTACGCCATACTCTTCCACTAGAACTCTCACCATGTCTGTTTGACCCGCAGAAGCCGCAACCATGAGTGGCGTGCGATCAAACGGATCCCTCCATGACAGCGCTCCCCTGTTCCTTGCAAAGCTCTTAAATCGCAGGAGTTTCTTGAGTTCACTAACGTCTCCATTTGAACAAGCTCCAAACACTCCCTCTCCAAGCTCATCTGCATTGGGTCCTCCTGCTGCCATATTGAATCCTTTGAAAGAAATGAACAAAAAGAAGAACAATTTAATATTAATAACAACTGAAAATATTACTTTTCTCAAGTTAGTTAGTACAATGTAATGTGCAACCAAAGCTTGACAGACATCCTTTGTCTCTAAGTCAATCAAATAATGCCTTTAGCAATGCTTGACACTTGCCCAGGGTCAGTGAAATTGCACTTTGGGCCAGCAAATATTTATAAATGTTGTATTTTGGTGGCCTACATGTAATCATGCAAGCAGATTTTCAACCGGAAAATGACCCCAAAAAAGAGAAAAATCTTGTTTTCTTCCATTTCATGCTTCATCTATAATCACAGGTTTGATCAGGAAAGAGTGATATTTTGAATAGTAAAAAGTTTACTTTTTTTTTTCTTCTTTTGGCCCACAAGCGAAAAATTATTTCACTGGCCCGACCGCCGCGACCGGGCCCACTGACAAAAAAGGTTGTGTGGAGCCCTGCCTTAAGAATTGTATCTTTCCAAATAAAATTTGACTCAACATTCTTGACCGAGGTATATGAACAGGTTTGTCTCAGTAGAGAATGCTCTTTAATAAAGGATACTAATACTATGTACAGTGGAACCTCTGTATAACGAGCTTTGTTATAACGAGGTAATTTCAAAGGTATTTTGTTGTTTTTAACCCTATAATAGCCCGGGCTATTTTGAAAATGCATAGCCCGGGGGGGGGGGGGGGGGGCTAATTTGGCCCCCCCTTAAGATCTCGACCGCGAAGCGGGCGTTCGCCGTGAAAATGTACATGCATGTTTCGTAAAGTGTATAGAATACTATGGTAATTTTAATTTTTTGAAAAATGCATTAATTTGCATAATTATGGTAATTTATGCAAATAAGGTCATAAAATTCATATTTTTACCCATAAATCATATATTCTTCATAATTAAACATTGGTTTTGACAACATATGTTCTTTGGACCATTGGGAATAATAATACAACAAACAAATTTGGAAGAGCCAGGTTCTTCCTTATGTTTTTGATTGTTTTTATAATTTCTTACAATTTGTATTTCTTTGTTTTTTTAGCTTATGTATTTTATTGTTTTTGTTGTTTATTTTATTTCTAACGATAAATCAACTACTTTGAACCCCAAAACAAACACCTAAAATGTAAACAAGACCAAATTATCAATGATTATATCTCTTTTTATGAAAACTGATATTTCCATATGTTTTGTACACAAATCACAAAATTTAGCGATTTTCGGGCTGACATGCATAGACAAAAAGTCACGTGACTTCGTAACCCTAGGTCCGATTTTCGAACATTTTATTTCAACAGATGCGCAAGACCCAAAAGAAAAAAGTCATGAAATTTCAGCGCAAGATATTATCGCGTTAAAAATTTATCGCGAAAAATGTTGAGGGGGGGGGGCCATTTTAGCCCCCCCCCCCCCCCCCCCCGGGCTATACACCGTGTCCCAGAAAAAACGAAACCGGGTTTCATGGCAGAAATTTTATGTTATAATGAATAATTTCCTTGATGATATATATATATGTCTGAAAAGCTACGTGTCTCTTCTTTTATTTGATATACAACTTATGGCACATAATTCACGCATGACTGAATTAGAACGATAGAAATTGGTGTTACCAAAATTCAATTTGCGCGCAGAAATTGCAAGTTTGGGTGATGTTTTGGGGAGAGTTTTAAGAGTAGTAAACGTACTTATTTTGAAAAAGGACAGACACCGCATGAAAATTCATAATTTTATCTTTTATATGACACCTCATGATTAAAAAATAAATGATATATGCCAGATAACGAATACAATGAAAACATGCTTGATTCCAGCCCAAATGAGTAACTTTCCTGATATAGCCTGTTTCCTGATCCCCATGTTTGTGTAAATTCACTCATGCATCAAAGTCCATTGTCAGCTGCTAGTCAGGAAAGCTGAGCGACTTCTTACTCAACATTCACTCATTCGGGCAGAAATCAGGCATGTTTTCATTGTACTCGTTCTCTGGCATAAATCATTTATTTTTTTAGCATGAGGTGTCATGTAAAAGATAAAAATATGAACTTTTATGTGGTGTTTGTCCTTTTTAAAAATAAGTACGTTTACAACTCTTAAAACTCACCCAAACTTCAAATTTATGCGTGCAAATTGAATATTGGTAACACCACTTTCCATTGTTCTAATTCAGTCATGCTTGAAGTATGTGCCATAAGTTGCACATCAAATGAAAGAAGAGACACAGAGCTTTCCAGGCATATATATATCATCAATTAAATTATTCATTATGACAGAAAATTTCTGCCATGAAACCCGGTTTCGTTTTTTCTGGGACACGGTGTACATGTACAGTATTACAAATTTAATAAGCATTTTCCAAAATATGCATTATATACTTGTTTGTTTAGTTTTGGTAGAGAGGGCGCTGCACATCACAATTTTTTTGCGAGGTAATGAAAAACTGAGTGTCGAATTTGAGAGAACATGCAATTTTAATGGCAGAATAAACTTTATTTGGTCAAAATCGACCCAGAAACGGCTGAAATATCAATAAATATATCTGATCTTATAATTATTTGGGGCCCAAATAATTAGATGATTTTTTCAAAAAATTAAAAAATGCTTGCACTTTTTCAAAAATGTTCAAAAGCGTTTTTTAAATAGTTGTTGATGATCTCTCTATTTAATGATTATATAAATAAAACATCACATGCATAATTTTGTATGAAAAATCGTTGAAACCAATGCCTTTTTAGAAAGCGCCCTCTTGTGTTTCCATGGCTTTTTTTGATTGATAACGGGCTTTTTACTTAGTACTTTCGAGCATGGTGGAGTTATAACTATTAGTTTATAGTGTTGCTGTCCAGGTTTGGTTATTAAAATTCAGCCTTACCAAAACTGTACTACCCATTTAAGGTTTAACATGTTGGCAAGAGCATGGGATAGAGAACAATGTATTGATACATGTCAACGTCGATATATAGCTAAGACTAACACCTCGCAGGCCAAATGGAGCGCTTCGCCATATCCATGTATTAAAGCACTTAAAGGGGCCCTGCAACCCAAATGCATGTTGACCTCTGTTCATCTGTATTAGTGTACACATTCAATATTTGTAAACGATTTGACCCAAATATGTTTTGTATATTTTTAAACATTTTATCATTTATTTGTCTTCATGTTGCTAAGCCCCACCTCCTAAAAAAACATCCAGAGCAAATTCTATTGTTGACCTGCAGTGACATCATTTGTCAATCACTGGTCAGCTACCATGATATTAACAAAAGATGAAAGTACAAAAAGAACATCCACAGATTAGGCTAATCACAATAGCATCACACGGTTGAATAGAATACCAACTCACACAACTTCAATTACAATAGCTGTTGCTATGTCTGAAGAAAAGCACTGTCTAAGCTATTGCATGGAGGTATGCAGGGCATGCTTTTGTGTGGATATTCTTCTTGTACTTTCATCTTTTGTTAATCTCATGGTAGCTGACCAGTGATTGACAAATGATGTCACTGCAGGTCAACAATAGAATTTGCTCTGGAGGGTTTTTTAGGAGGTGGGGCTTAGCAACATGAAGACAAATAAATAATAAAATGTTTAAAATTATACAAAACATATTTGGGTCAAACCGTTTACAAATATTGAATGTGTACACTAATACAGATGAACAGAGGTCAACATGTATTTGGGTTGCAGGGCCACTTTAGATTCAAAAGGAGGTACATCAGTTGCATTGACTATAAGACAAATATAATGTGTGTCTTTGTTGAACTTAATGTTATATATTTCGTACATGCATGAAAACATTGGTTTGCCCAAGTGTTTGTCTGTGCGATTACAATAACAACCAATTCTGCCAAGTCGCAATGAACAGTACGCTAAGTGTGCCGTCAGACTAGAGCCACGCTCTAGCCACGATCTAGACAATAGCTGATCACAATCACTGGAATGTATCTGCAAAATGTCTTTTGTCCAATGAGGATCTGAATGGGAAGATTATCTCACATGTGTCAATAGATATCCTTCCATGAATGCACAGACACTAGCTCGCTGAACAAAAGACTAGGTCGGCAAAAGACCCACGACCGACCCACGACCGCTTTTTAAGCTTTGGACATGTCGAAAGCGGTCGTGAGTCTTTGGCGTTCTGCTCTTTTGTTTAGGGAGCCATTGTATGTCCATGCATGAGAGGATATCCTTTCACCTATGTGCGATAATCTTCCCATTCATTCGTCATTTAATCATCGTTCGGACAATGCTTCGCCTCCCACTGCCAAATTTATGAATGGGGATTATGGGGATTAGGAGCGGCGCGAGAGCGTAGCTATATGTGACGGGGGTATTACGTATGCATGGTTACCGTGTGCATTTGTGCCACAGGCACTGTTGATTATACATATTAATGTCGCGAAGACTTAAGTCCTTCTGAACCAATGTTTTCGTGCTGTTCATCAGCCGGTGAAATATCGGCGATGTCGTCAAAAGGGTGTATTTTTAGCACCGAACCGAACCGTGGAGTTGGCTCAATTATGTTAAAAGCAGAAATACAAAAGAGATACTTGTTGCAGATTGTGCCAGTGGCGACTTGGGAAATAGAGAAAATCGAACACCGTATTTCACTATTTTCGTCCTGTCGCCTTCCTCGTTCTTTGTGTAGACCTATTATATCATACATGTCGTTTTGCCCTTAAGCAAAATTCAACTATTGTAGAGTTTAAAGCTAAACCCGTTCCCTTCCATATGCTGAAATCACCATTACATTAAGTACATACCCTTATAGTTAATGGGTAAACATGTGGTTCATGATTGATTTTAAATATTTTAAGCATTCTTCTGAGCTTTACAAAAATGCAAGGTAAGCATAAATTTATTATTCATATGGCGAGTTCTAAAAGAAAAATTGGCATTTACGTACGATATCATTATAGAATAGGCGACCTCCTTCAGAATAGAAAGGCCACTCTGTACAGAAATGAACTAGTATAGCTCTGTCGTCATACCGACTGTATTTTTGGAGAAAAGAAATGCTTCATTTTGAAAGTAATGAATTAACATAGCTATTTCGTCAATCGCAAAAAAGACAACCCCACCCCCCCCCCCCCCCCCCCCCCCCACAATAGCCAGGTACGATTTTGGTATTCAAGCGTGTTTTTATGATTGATATATAATAACGAAAATTGTGACTGAAAAATTGATAGTGAAGCAGAAGGTTATACAATCATGTAGCTATACATTATTAAAAATTTGGAACTATAACAAGGTATTGACATTTACATAATTATATTATTATGGATGTAGTGACCTTTCTAGAAGTAGAACGCTTTTTAAACAAATAATGAATTATCAAATAATTTTCGTCGTACCTATTTGAAGATAAAAATGAGGCATCTATTTTTAAATTTTTTTTTTACAGCGTTGTAGCTTGAAATGAGTAGGTGGCGTAGGAATGGTTGACACAATTACAATGTGCATTTTAATTATTGAATAAATCCACGGTGTGATGTGTGAAACTTCCATGGCAAATTAATTTCGTAAGACCGAGAAATTACCAAAAATGCAAAGTGACATGTACTAATATATTGCACTAACTTTGTAAGCAGTTTAAATTCCCCCATGGAGAGCACATCAATACCAAGTTTCAAACCCAGTTTCATCCCTATAAGGCTAATACTTTATTACTGTAATTGTTTATTAATGACATGCATCATCAAAAGTAGTACATGTATTAACAAATGACAGAAAGCCGACCGGATACAGCTAATTTAAATTGATGACGCATTTTTGGAAGAAAATAATAATGTTAAATAGTATTATTTGCGTATTAAGTAGACAGATTAAACATATGATCGATTATGTTGAATTAATTTGTTAATTGCTAATTTGGAAAAATAAACATTGTAATTCTATATCGAAAACGAATATAATTTGCTAAAGGGAATGAAGCAGAACTCACACAAATCGGAATAAACAACATACAGTTTACGTAGGTGTACATTATTTTGTCGTCAATACCGGTGACGCGGGCTGCAAACGAATAATTACATTATTAAATTAGTTCATGCGCAACTGGCCAGCTTCAAAACATGTTCGATTGTGCGCGCATTTGCTTCTAACTGCCCTAAAGTAATTGTTTCTACGTTTAATAACCACTTGCATACTATTTTAGTTTAGTGAACTATTGAGTCCATATTTTAACTGATTGCTATGAGGAACCTGGTGTTATGTTATAGTATAGACTACCACCGCATAATATTGAGTATAGTTAAATGTATTTGGTTTGTGTATCTTGTATGGTATAGCGCACTGAGTATTTAATTAGGTAAGTGCGATTTATAAATGTTTATATTATAATCAAACAACAATCTGCTCATATCCGGTTCGTGTATATGTTTTCATCGGGAATGTAATTTATCTTATGTTATACACATTGTTATACTTTTAAAATAAAGTTTGCGGTTTTTGTTAATGACAAAGTTGTGTTAACTTGTATGAATCTTTACAGAACTTTAATTAACAAGTTGAAATCCCGTGCTCTCAAAGATTGATTTTAAATGATTTATCCAACATTTACATTTTACTCTTAAATGCTAAACCATTTTTTCAGGATTCGGGTGAATGATACGCGATAGTTGTATTACTTAGTCACCGTTTACTTAGTGAACACTTGATGTCAGAATGTTTCACCTATACTCCCTATCGATTTTTTACTAAAATCGATATGAGTTCCTGGAATGCTTTTGATTAAATCATAAATATGTCCATAATTAGGGAGATATTTCGATATCAGAACGTATAGCTTGATTCCCAGCTTTCTAACTGGTCGAGCGCAAACGCAGTGCATAGAACGTTGGATCTTTCACTCAACTCGTACTTATATCATAGAATTGCATTAAAGTGATCCAGGTAAATACTTGGAGCTTCCTCGTTTCTCTTCTGCCGTGTTGTTTAGCTTATGGTAAGAGAAGAATAAAATAGGGTTCGATTTTTTCAAATTTCCCTTTAATATGAAGATAATTATCATTGAATATCATTATTTCAAAAGCGTTAGCTGACGCTTTTGATAAAAAGTACAATTGTCGTAGCTGAACACGTCCGCTCGCGTGGGAAATACTCCCGACCCACTGAACTTTGAGCCGAGTGCGCGCAAATTCCATGAATTCCTTACCGTCTGTATACACGGGTGCGGATATCGTCAAGATCAAACGGATGATTATTACTGCGACAAATCCACGGCAGGCCATCAGTATTCGGTAATAAAATATGAACTCAATATTCGTTTTTTTCACTAGGTAAACAGTGTTCGTTTTCTTTCAAACTTTCAAAAATCTTTCAATTGTATTTTACAAAGATATTGATATAGGATTGAAGTCTCAAATGTCATTTTGTGCAATATCTGACACCACGGGCGTAGACATGACATTGATACCCATTCAAATGGGGGGGAGGGTGATCTATTAATTCATCCCCCCCCCCCCCCCCCAGTTGAATAGGTATTACGTAACTCGCTACGCCCGTGTCTGACACTTTACCTGGATCACTTTAACAGTTTGCAGGGAGTCTGTGGCGTGGCGTTGTCAGACTGGAATCCCCCTTATCATTGCTCATGCTTTTGGTATCGTTTGAGGGATGTTGGGGGAGGGCGCTCTTCCATAATTAGGGAGATTGAATCCCAGCGTTCTTTTACTCAGCTCGCACACAAATGTGTACAATTTGTAGGGAATTGCGTAGCAACGTCAGACTGGC
This sequence comes from Echinarachnius parma, assembly GCA_037951105.1. Taxonomy (NCBI): domain Eukaryota; kingdom Metazoa; phylum Echinodermata; class Echinoidea; order Clypeasteroida; family Echinarachniidae; genus Echinarachnius; species Echinarachnius parma. Next base: position 62,148 of record JBAMJV010004356.1, read on the forward strand.
TGCATGAACATTAATTTTTTTTTTTTTAAACATTTCCCCGCATGCCTTTTGGTTTCTTTTTGTAAAGTTTGGGGGATTATTGGGATGGCACTTAATTCGGTCCCCTTGCCAAGTGTAGCTACGCCCTGATGTAATGACTCTGATATATGGTGCCGGGATAGGTGACCTTTACTTTACTCAGTGGTGTAAAAAATTCCCTATTAAGAAATTATTTTCCAAGGATTCCTCATTCAGTTTTGTGTCAAGTTTGAGGGATTATTGGGAGGGCACTTGGCCCACCCCACGCCCCAAATTTAACGACTCTGATGTATAGTGAGGAGATATAAACGCCCTTTATTCGACCCATGGTATGTGCATAATCCCCCACATTACATTATTTTCCAAAGATCCCCCTATTATGCCTTTGTATAATTTGAGGGATTATTGGGTGGGCACTTGGCCCATCCCCGTGCCCCCGTACCCCCGATGTAATGACTCTGATGTATAGTGAGGGGCTTTAGGTGACCTTTATTCTACTCAAGGGGGTAAATGATTCCCCATTGAGGAAATACTTTCCACGGATTCCCCACATTATGTTTCATGTAAAGATTGAGGGATTATTGGGAGGGCACTTGGCCCACCACCATGCCCCTTGTTAGTTACGCTCACAATGTAATAACTCTGATGTGAAGTGATGGGCTATAGATGACCTTTATTCTACTCGAGGGGGTAAATGATCCCCCATTAAAGGGGCTTTTAATAATAACATTGTCCAAATCCTCAAAATCCAATTGAAATTCTAACGGTTCCCTCATATCTTGTTGTATTCTTATTATTAAAAAAAGCATAGGACAGGTTTCGGTTTTTAGCTCATCCGGCCCGAAGGGCCCGATGAGCTTATGCCATGGCGTGGCGTCCGTCGTCCGTCCGTCCTTCCGTCCGTCCGTCCGTCCGTCCGTCCGTCCACAGTTTTCAAAATGCTTCTTCTTCGTTATTTTTCAACCGATTTTGATTCTGATTGTTTCATAAGATAGGGCTAGGAGGGGGATTTAAAACTTCTACACAGAATCGTGAAATTCATTATATATGCTAATTTATGCAAATTTATTCGAAATCACAAAAAATGCTTCTTCTCCTTCATTTCTTGACCGATTTTGATTTGGTTTGCTTTATCTGGTAGAGCTAACTTTGGTACACTAAACTTCTACACAGAATTTTGAAATTTTTCTCCATTAATTAATTATGGTAATTTATGCAAATTTATTCCAAAAATCACAAAAAATGCTTCTTCTCCTTCATTTCTCGACCGATTTTGATTTGGTTTGCTTTATCTGGTAGAGCTAACTTTGGTACACTAAACTTCTACACAGAATTTTGAAATTTTTCTCCATTAATTAATTATGGTAATTTTTTATTTATTTATTTATTTATTTATTTTTATTATTTATTTATTTATTTATTTTTTTTTTTATTTTTTTTTTTTTTTTTTTTTTATTATTTTTTTTTAAATTTATTTATTTTTAATTCATTTATTTATTTATTTATATTTTTTTTCCCATGTCCCTTCTGGGGCGTCAAATTTATATTTTTTCACTCTAATTTTTTTTTAATTAATTTTTATGTCCCTTCCAGGGCATCACATTTTTATTTTTTGACCAGTTGAAAAGTGTACCACATGAAATTTGCGATATTTGATGTTGCGAGATGCCGGATGAGCGCTACGTCATTGACGTTCTGGTTCAAATTTCCCTTTCGTTAAAAAGATATTTATGACTGAAGTGTTCAGATGTCAAATTATTCAATGGATCGTCAGAACCGTCTAAAAAAGTGAGTGCAATGAGTTAGTGAATGTCAATTTGCATTTTTGCTCATTACTCGGCCTTATAAAGTCCATTTAACTTGAAATTTTCACACAACACCCAGTGGACATACCAGATAACAACAATATACATTGTATCAACCACTCATCGCTTTTTGCACATGTCAACAAATTTACTAGATCCCTTTAAGTAATTATTTGTCAAGGATGCCCCAATGTGTGTTTTGAGAGACTATTGGGAGGGCACTTAGCACACCCCATGCCCACAGTAGCTACGCGTACATGTAATGACTCTGATGTACATTATGTTTGGTGATGGAGTGGTCACACGATACTTGCGACGACCTGCAACAGCTTGCGATTGGTCACGTGCACATATGAAAGGCGGATTTTGCCAAAGTCTGTAATACATCACCGCCCTGTACAAACTCACTGCAGATGTACAATATAAACACTCACAAAATGTTCCGCAATTCAAGGATATGGTCTTGATGCACAAATTACTACTATTACTACTACCACTACTACTACTACTTCTACTACTACTAATAATAATAATTATAATAGTAATATTGTTAATTATAATAATAATATTATTTAATAATAATTAATAATAATAGTAGTTCGTATTATATAGCGCCTATAATAGCCTCTAAGCGTCAGACCCGCATTGTACACATCCTCTACTCCCTGAGGAGCATGCTAGCGGTGGGTACCCTATTGGTGCACCAAGCTTGTATGAAATTAGCCTGAGTATGGAGCCATAGCAAAGACAAATGTTGCAAAATATAAACATAGGACGTGGTGCAAGCTTTTGGCTCTTAATTAGCTCATACAAAGACCTCCAATAGGCCAAATATAAATTACCGCAGTAAACAAGGTAGAAAAACAACAAAAATAATAACTGTGGGACATGAAAGAGAATCGTGGGCCCCAAGAGCGCAAGAGCCGAGACCCCCCACACCCCCCCCCCCCCCCCCCCCCATCCCATTCGATCGTTCGTTGTCATGTGGATGCCAATCCCAATAATGATAATACAAATCTGTCGGTTGAACACCTCCCTTTCATTATTGGTAAGGGTATGTAATGAGAATAAATAACTTTTGATGAAAAGCAGAAATATCTAGAGGCTTGCCTGGAGTATTCAGGATAAATCATTGTCTACCAAACCATGCATCGTTGCCATGGATACGATTTCAATAGGTCACCGCATGCGACGAGACTTGCCTGAAGTATTCAGGATTAAGTATTGTCTACCAAACCATGAATATTTGCCATGGATGCAATTTCAATAGATCAATAGGGTGAGATGAAGCCACCGCAATAACCGCAATCACTTTGCTCTTTCTCTCTCTCTTCTATTGTTTTGATCGCAACGGATTTTGAACCGACTTTTTGATGTTCAAAAACCTTGCGACAAGACTTGCGACGGGAACCTGCCGTCGCAAGAGAACACACGGCGCATGCGTTCCTCGTGGCCAGTCGTGCTATTGTTCGATCGACAACCCAAAACCAGGCTTATGATGCTTATTAAGCACGGTAAATAACATGTTAGGTTTATTTTAGCCTAAATGTAATACATACAACCTATTTATGGCTATAATGGGAATAATACCGAATTTATTGCGATATTTGCATTCTGATGTAACGTCTAGTTATTTCGAACATGATCGGCCCTTCATAAGTTCTATTGTCTTGTTGCAGACTGTTGCAGGTCGTCGCAAGTCTCGTGTGCCCACTCCATGAGGGGAACGGTGACCTTTATGTTACTCAGGGGTGTAAATTATCCCCCATTAAGGAATGACATGGTGATCTATTTTACCTACGTTTAATTCATCTCGAAAGGGCAGGCGAAGGGCGAGTGAAAACACACTAATTGGAAGAAAGTATAACAACAAGGTAGATAAGACTTATATGTAATAGTTGAAGTAAATCTGAAAGGTCGCCTACACTCAAAGGTTAGTGACACCCACGTTTTATATTGACATTTCCATTCAATCAAACATATGCATTTAATGGGATAGTTGAGTTTTTGGTGGAACAGAATTTTAGTAACAAAAAACCTGCACCATTACCAGATTACATTTTAAATTCAAGACGGCGCTCTCTAAAAACTCAATGGTTTCAACCATGTTTGATACAAACATGGTGCATGTGATGTTTTGTTAAAATAATAGAGAGATCACCAACAACTTTTCAAAAAACATATTTTGTACATTTGTGAAAAGTGTAAACATTTTTTTTCATCGGCCGGTTCAAAATTATTGAACTATTGTGGGACCCCGCAATAATTACAAATGGTTATGTTAATGTATATTTCAGCCGGCTCTGAACAAATTTTTATCATATAAAGTGTATTAAACGTGTATGCACTCAGTTTTTCATTACCTCACAAAAGAATCATTCCGTGCAGCGCCCTCTATACCAAAACTCAAATATACCTTTAAGGCATATGACAGTCCGGTTTTCATCGGCATTACAAATGTACGCTTTATTTCCCAAATAATAATGAATGAATCACATCAAACATATAATTGTAAAGTGACCTATCCGAAAGTACCACTGAACAAAATATTGAACTTCAAAGCCACTACACTTCTGGAAAGACATCAAGCTTTGCATAATATAGTTATGTAATTTGTTGCCACAAAACATTGATAAAGTCGCCGAACCTAACACTGAGGAAATAATTGTTAAGTTTGACAAAAGGTTTGAGTCCAAGGTGTATGTCATCACTAGATTTCTGACCTTTTTGGTATATATAGGTCGTTGCTAAGTTACACATCACAGGAAAGCTGATATATTGGAGACGTTTTAAAACTTCGACTTTACCACGGGGGTTATCAGGGTCACATGGGATGTTTTTTGTTTTGTTTTAAAGAAGTTGGTTACGCATTCCGTCATCAAAATATCACTTCATCACTCCATCGCAAAATAGCGAATAATGTTGTGGCGAAAGCATACTAGTTTCTTAATATGTGAGGAAATGTAGCTTGTCAGATGGAGGGCTGATATTTGAGAGACACAAAATGTTCTCACATCTCGACAAACTTAGCCGTTATGTTCTTATCATTGTGTTAGCGGCATGAACAGAACATTGGTCTTTAGTTTGACTCGCCGACCGCCACGAAGCAGGTGGAAACAGTCTCAGAACCGGCTCTCGTGACGGCCAATCAATAATCCCACTAGAGCAGTGTCATTGCTCTGCACGTGTACCGTGCGCTGGCAGTCCACGTGCTCAGTCTGCAGCTCACCGTATATAGAATCATTCAGAAGCTTGAGGGATATTGGTTATAGCCCGGTCACATATCAACGGATTGCGCAAACGGATGTCAAACGGAGAGCTAAATTTTCCATCCGTTCTATACGTTTATTGTCCGTTCCTTGTCCGGTGATGTACGTTGTTCTATGTTTTGTACATGAAGCAATGGAGACGACTTTCATCACCGTATAATTTAATTTCGCAAATTGTCTATTCGTTGGGCATACGTTTCCGATATCCGTTGATATCTGACCGGGCCATTATTAAAGGTAGTTCGGATTCGACCAGAATATCACATCCCATTCATACCTGCGTCTAGCACTGGCTCGGCACTGGCTTAAAGTCATACCTGTAAAGTGTCCAAATCCACGAAAATTACTTGGAGCTTCATCGTTTCTCTTCTACGTGTTGTTTAGCTTATGGTAAGAGAAGAATAAAATAGGGTTTGATTTTTTCAAATGTCCCTTTAGTATGAAGATAATTATCATTGAAAATCATTATTTCTAAAGCGTTAATCAACGCAATTGAAAAAAGTACAAAAAGTGCAGTGCAGTGCAGTGCACTGCACCGGCCTGCACCGGCACCGGCCTGCACCGGCCTGCACCGGCCTGGGGCACACCTTATGTATTCCTGTGTTTTGCACAATTATGTTTTTCTTTGTATTCCTTGGGACAAATTATTGGTGGGGCACGTGCTCCCCGTGCCCCCCCCCCCCCCGTAACTACGCCACCGTACAACATTTCTCATCGACCCCACGCGTCCATGATCTAAGTCGTGCCTCCTCTCTTTTCGAAGTCTTTCCCTATTAAATACTGTCATTCCAATAGATTAAATACGCAGTTTTCCAGGTTCCCGTATGCAATGGACTTAACACGGTAGGGGATACATTAAGCTTTACATGGAACATGAAACATAACTATATCTCTGCCCCCTCCTACGCAAGGAGGCCACTATAGAGACCCAATCATTCATTGTCACGTAGGATGTAACTAACACACATCATCAGTGAAACTGAAATCGATCAATTACATTGTACAAGGCTATACTGCCGGAATGATAACCGCATTCCCATCTAAACAAACTTACAAATTGCAAATATGGTTGATATTTGAGAATATAATCTGTTGCGTGTTCAAACCGACATAAAATAAAGAAGTATGAACCCATTTCTTCACATCAAGTTCCGTAGAGTTAATACATACCACACATCATAATGTCTACTTTCTAGAAAGAATTGGTATACTATGTTTACATCTTCTTTAGATTTACGCCGCCGTATAAAACTGATTCATTATTATCTTCAAAATTAAAGGGATAGTTGAGTTCTGGTAAAACCTGCATCATTACATTACAAACTAATAGTTATAACTAGAAAGGAACACAAAATTACAAATGACGTAGTAAAGATCATGTTATCATTCAAAAAGAGCCGTTAAAACGTAAGAGGGCGCTCTCTAAACACTCATCGGTTTCAACCATTTTGAATAAAATATTGTGCATGTGATGCTTTGTTGAAATAGTGATTAGATAGAGAAATAACCAACAACTATTTAAATACCTATTTTGTAACTTTTTGAAAAGAGGAAGCATTTTTTTGAATTTTTAACGGCTGGTTCAAAATTCTCTAATAAACCCGGGGCCCCGGGTTTATTACAAATTGTTATATTTATGGATATTTCAGCCGTTTCTGAACCGATTTTGATCAAACAAAGATGATTTTATTGTTTAAATATTATGCTCTTTCAAATTTTACACTCAGTTTTTCATTACCTCACAAACCAATTAAGTAGTCTAGCGCCCTCTCTACCAAAACTCAACTTTCCCTTTAAGCTGAAATCAAGTTGAAACTTTTGTCGTGTTTATGTCATATGTAGTTTTATCTTCAGAACTGCTGATTACAATATTGATAGCTATTAATTTAAGTAATATTTGATAGTGTTATTGAAGCACGCATTAGCGATATACCGTACCCTAGACTTTTCGCGACTAGTCCTGAATAAGTTTACTACCGTTCGTACAATAAGAGGAGCATTGTTATTTGAACTAACTTACTTATTATTTCGTGCATGGAATACTGTTGAGCAAATACCAAAAGAACAACAAAATGAAAGAGAACAGAAACAAAATGTTCTACTTTTCCCCGGTTCGGGATTTAATTTAAAACAAACGTCCTTGTGTTTCCGGACTGCATTACCTGATAGGATTAACTGCTGAGATGTTCATCATTAATAGCCATGGGGGATGTAGATGGAATAGATTGTTTAATTAGTTTATGTCCAAAACGCAGTTAACGCCAGTAATTATATTTGTAAATATAACACCGTCATCATTCTAAAGAATGCCTCTTAAATGATACGTTGCAATATAACTTGGGTTTGTTTTCATTTGCCTTATTTGTAAGAGAATATCAATGGTATCACAATTTGTCTATGTCTTTCCTTCAAGTTTGGCAGCTGAAATAACAAGCCTCACAAATTGACAACATTGGATATATCGCGTTTTGTAACGAACCTCTTACAACCATAGGCGTACCCAGGAGGGGGGGGGGGGGTTCAACCCCCCCCCCCCCCCACCCCACCCCTTTGACCAAAAAATGACTGTTTTGGGGGGTTTGACCCCCCCCCCCCCCCCTCCCCCTCCCCCTTTACAATTTGTAGCCGATCATCATTACTGATGGTCTTGGCCTCGAAAACGTTGACAATTCTCGGTCTCGGCTTAGAAATTTGTTAACGGACACCCCCCCCCCCCCCCCCCCCCCCCCCCCGCTTACAGGATTCTCAACCAATGGTCTTGGTCCTGGTCTCGGCCTCGAAAATGTTGAAGGTACTCGGTCTCGGCTTCGAACATTTTCTACGGACACCCCCCCCCCCCCCCCCCGCGCTGACAGAAATTTGGCTGACGAAATAACCCCCCCCCCTGCAAAAATCCGGGGTACGCCACTGCTTAAACTCCTTATACACAAGCATTCATGGCGTATTGGTTTATTTTTATGACAAGCTGAAGTGATAATTAATTAATATCGTCTGGGAATTGTTTTGTTATCACGCACCCCGAGGCGATTGCATCGTTGGTCGAAATTAAAACTGATATAATGTTGTAGAACGAAACCAGGACAATTACATTTGTATAATAGTCACGTGGTTTCGCTGGGCGCCAACTGAACCATGCAACAGGATCCCTTAACCCGTTTAGGACTGATTGATTTTGCTATAACATGTATTATCCATAGACCCAAGCCCGAGTAGTTTCTGGACCAGTCCTGAAGGGGCTAACACAAAGTGTCACATTAATAATGCATTGAAAAGGTTTTGCAATTTGATGTTGATACTCTATACTTGTTTTAAAAAGTCGATACATTTGGAGTATGTCAATTACATTATGAAGAAATAAGTCCCGATATTATTTGAAACACGACGTAATACTTACCTCGTATGGACGTTTATAAGGTGTTTATTATCATTATTATGAAGGCATTCTCGACTGAGCAAACAGGGCAAAGGAAAACAAGTTACATCATGTTGCGTGTTGTTTTGTATGTAATAACAATTGAAACCACGTTTGTATGCTCCTTCGTAAATTACACAAAATGTAACTGGCCTATCTTACTAGACTAATGCTGTGGAATATATTCGGTATTCCTTTTTGTATATACTGTACATCGTAACTGGTAAGATGTGTTGTATTTGGCATGTTTCTCTCTGCATGGGGACAACCTCGATAAGGTTATATTTTGCTTTTGTTGTCCCCACCACTTAATTTACTATTTTTTTAGTTTGATGTACACACAGACTTTTTATATTTTACCTGTATTTTACAGTGAATGTACATAATTATAAATTTTATTTTAAATGTATGAAATGAAATTAAAAGAATATATACCTATAACAAACTAAGTCGCTGTTTTTGTTCAAACAAACTATAATCAGTCAACCCTATTAAGGCCATGGCGGCACATTGTGCCAGCAACCCCCCCCCCCCCCCCCCCCCCCCCCAACCAACACGATTTTCAAAAAAATGATTAATATTATTTTTATTTTTTTTTTTTTTTTTTATATAATAGTATTGTCAACAGTTTGGCCTACATTTTGTCCCCGTTGGTCACTTCCCGTTGCCTTGGCATCTATGAAGTTAAGTAAATATGTGCGTCTTTGTTTGTAACCAAACAATGATACTAATGCGAAGTTTAAACCAAAGAAAATCACGAATTGGGTTTCAAATTATATCACATTTAATTATATCACATTATATCACATTTAATTGATCAATAAACATCCAAGGTGTATATCATTGTGTATATCTTTTGATGTTAATGAAAGTGTTCATATACCGGTGGACTCGAATATGTCTTTATAACAAAATCGGCATATGATGTAATACTAAACACTAAGTAAATTAATTCGTCAAGCATTTCAAGATTAAAATTGATCGATGCAAAAGATTGAGGGTAGTTTAACTCACATCGAAAATTTAAAATAAAACAATTTTTTACACTGTTTGAACGGCATACCCAGTTTCAATGATATGTGTTTTAGTGCAATAAAACACACAATCCAATCACATTTCGGAGAAGTGTTTTCACATTGTATTTCCCCGAGGCGAAATGCAACGGAGCAACACATAACAGTGTACTATTATCATTATCGCGTTGTACATCAACACATAATTGTTTTCTAATGTTAAGGTATTTATCATGGCCAATGTAGCCAAAAAGATCGTTGAATGTGTAATTCGTATTGATCATTAATTTAAAATTAGGATTCGATTTTACATCGCATGAACGGCATAAACTCCGTTGTCTTTGCGAAAGTGTTTTGTTGTTGTTGTTGTAATTCAAGTCAACATTTAGTATCTTAATTAAGAAAGATGTTTTCTCTTTGTATTTCCCCTAGGCCGAATGCGGGGGAGCATAGATGCTTTAATAAAATTATTACTTCTTAAACCAAGGCTATTGTTTTATCCTTTTGATGCAAGTTATCATTGCCCCAGTGTATGTAACAAGACACGGGCATACTAGCTTAAGAATTATGTTAGGCACATGTTATGACTGTAATACGAGATGTGATCACTTCGAGAAAACCCCACTGATCTGAGAACACAACACGTGGAATGGCGAGATATATCCAATTGATGAAGCTGAATTGAACACTGGACTTCACACCTAATTGAATACGCTGACTAAACGTGCGCCATGATGTTATTAACATCCAATCGTTAAACAAAATAATTAAGAAGTGTTCCACTATTTTAAAGAGTTTGTAGAGTGTACCAGGTAAACAACGAAACAAAACAGAGCAAAACCACGTTCTAAACCTCATCAGTTTGGCGTCTGAATTAATATGTCATATCCAGTGGCGTACCCAGGATTTGTTCAAGGGGGGGGGGGGGGGGGGGTTTGGCCAGGAAATTGTTTGTAAGCGGGGGGGGGGGGGGGGGAGTAGTCGTAGAAAATTTTCTAAACCAAGACCAGAACCTGTCCCAAATTTTCGAGACCGGTCCCAAATTTTTGAGAGCCTAGCCCAGGACCCAGTAGTTGATACAATTCTGTCAGCGGGGGGGGGGGGGGGGGGGGGGGGGGGTTATGGTGGAAAATTTTCGAAGCCAAGACCAGGACCGCTAAGAAAATTCGAAGTCTAGATCAGGTCCAGTCACAAATTTTCGAAGCCGATACCAGGACTGGTCCAGATTTTCGAAGTCGAGACCGAAAATTTTCATTTTTGAGGTCGAGACCGAAAATTTTCACAATTTTTGAGGTCGAGACCGAAAAATTTCACAATGTCGAGACCAAGTTTTTCGCAAATTTTCGCCTTCGAGACCAAGTTTATGACGGTCAAGACTTCAAAAAAATCGTCTCGAGACCGGTCAAAATTTTAAAAGGGGGTTTAAACCCCCCTAAACAGCCATTTTTTGGTCAAAGGGGGAGGGGGGTTTGAACCCCCCCTCCCCCCCCCCCCTTGGGTACGCCTATGATCATATCTATGTGTTTCCATGTCAGTGGGATAGCTGTTGTTTGTTGAAGTGTTAAAGCAGCAGCTATTACCACTAGATGATTCCATTATAAAGATGAAATGACTTGTTATTGAAAACAGATAGTTTGGAATTCTCTAATGTGTTGCTTTACCCTTCAACATCTTATTTCAGTTATAATCAAACACTCAGATAATAATGCCCCTGTATTTCCATCGCTGGAATAATATTAAAGACTCGATTAGTAAGACTTACAAACAGATCGCATGCTCTCATTTATCGTTTACGTGAATCATATTGCCAATGAAGACCGAGTTAAGGCCAAATGAAATTGACTCGTCGTAAAACCGATGATGACAAATACTCGTCATTTATCCGGATAAACATTGAACTTAAAGATCTCTACCTTATCACTATTTTGTTTTTAAGAAGCTTTGGAATAATAAATTGCATACACAATTAAGCATCTGAAACTGGATATGACCGGTTTTATACATGACATATCTCTGGTTCTTGTTTCATGTTTTCTTCTTCGTTAATTTAAATAATAATGGTATTTTATTCAACAAACAAAATGTCACATTCACAACAACAAGCTGATTGCAGTGGCATGTGCACTAAAATGCAACGATTTTTACTAACATCAACATGGCTATTCAAATACGACATCTCAAGGTAAACAAAATTGTCATTAAATATACATGCAATATTTAGAGAAAGAGATTTGCCGTAAATGATAATGAACAATTATATGCAACGATTGGTTAACCGACGGTAACATTTCACACGGCAAAAACACATACTATTAACTAAACTACGTTCCGTTGCCTCAAAGTGTTGTAGATGTATGATTTGTTTGTAATTATATATGATGCTTGTTCATTATTCTGACGAAATGTTTAATGTTTAAGTGATTAAAGGGATCTACTTTATAACTTTGTTGGCATTTGGAAAAAGTGATAAAAGGTTGATACGATGTATGTTGTTGTTATCTGGGTAATGTCCACTGGGTACTGTGTGGACATTTCAACTTAAATGGAATTTATATGGCCGAGTAATGAGCGAAAGTGCAAAGTGATATTCACTAAGTCATTGCACTAACTTTGTTCACGGTTACGACTATCCAGTGGATAGTTTAACATCTGAACACTTCAATCGTATATATCTTTGTAACAAAAGGGAAATTCGAAAAACCATACCCTGTCTCATACTTCTATTGAACAAATACAACAAGGTCTGAGGGAACCGCTAGAATTCCAATTGGATTTTGAGGATTTGGACAATGTTACTAGATCCCTTTAAACCGCAACCAGTGAATGTATGTGTTTTTTTTAAAAGGGCACCTGCTACAGGGTAAACACTAATGTCAAACATCTACGAGCTAAGTGTCTTTGCCGACTGATTTCACTTGAAGTATATTTGAGCGGACGAAAGCTCAGAAGCGAAAACATCACTACATGAACCCGTTCCCAAAACAACTGTCCAGTTCAAATGTGTATGCAGGATGCCTTATTCTTCGAAATACTGCTTCACTTCAAATGGCCTCATGACAACGCATACTGTTAATGGTCTATAAACCCAAATGTCACCACTTCTTATTACAATCTCTAGGTGTACACATCTATTATGTAGATTTAGGAACAAAAACAAAATATATTATCTGTATCTACGAATATTTTGACTGGAGTAGACCATGGAACTCGGCGGGTTAATGGTGACTGGCACTGCCAAGTGTTGTTGAAATACTCCCTTTCTACCACGCTTATACGCCCTTTCTATGCCGGTGTAGGAGCGAATCTAGTCCGGCCGCGGGAATAGTCCGGGCGGACAAATTCCGCGCGCATATTTTGTCCGAGGTGCCGATATTATTATGTTTGGTTGCTAACTTCAATATTCAAACATATGGCTGGACAAATTCTAACCCTAACCCTAGCCCTAACTACTGTGGCCATATGTTAGATCTGATGGATGTGGTTAGATTTAGTGGCTCTGGCTAGATTTAGTGTTTATGGTTAGATTTGGAGGCTAAACCTATGCAAATTGAAGTTAGCATCCAACAATGATATATCCCCCGAAATTGCAATGCCCGGTCTAGTGCCGCGGCCGGATAAAGTCCGGGGTCACTTTTTTTGTTTTCCGGTCACTTTCAACTTGTATTTCATGCGGTACTTGTCTAAATAGGTCAGCACACCACGACAAAAACAACCACTCCTATTGCACCCGTTCAGACCCAAAGGGCCTACGCAAATGGCACTTAGACATACATGCATGCATGCAAACAAACGGCCAAATGGGTCAAGGAACATCCACCAAACAGCATCTTACCAAATCTATTTGGATTCTAAATGGGCGAAAACGTCACCTTTTTTTCAAAGACACGACAGTGGCCTTGAATTATTAAGCAATTAATGAGCCAATAACTATAGAGGCAATAACTATTAACCGCATCCATTCACTGACAGTCAGTGTGTTTCTTCATCAATCTAATTTGGAATCAACACACTTGACAAGTAAAACAATTACATTAATGCATTTTGAGGAATTATTATTAAAACAAAAATATAATTTGAGCTGCTGCTTCAAATACAGCAACCATTTTTTACACGAGTGTTCGGGGAGCTTGATTTTGTTAGTGACTAACCGACAGGTATACTGCGATACGCCACGAGACAAATACACCCCAACCTCACCCCCTCTTTAAGAGACCTCTTTAAGAGAGCCTACGTTAATAACACTTGTTTGAGAGTTACATATCAATGTCAAAATACATCCGTTATCGAGTATGCTAGCCCACCTTGTTCGATATAACTATGCATGAGTCGGAGGAAGAGGCGCAACCAAGCACACTGAAGACATTCAATCCCAGATGTAGAAATATAAGTGAGTTATTACACGGGTGTTTTGCCCAGGGTAGTGGAACACTTAATCAACCTTACTGTCTGTCAAGGTGAACATGATTAGGGAAGTGTCAATAACTGTCTCCTTTCCCAGCCGCCTCATTCCGCATTACGAGATGTACGAAGTCCGTACGAAGTGCTCGTCTCGAGGGATGTACAGCGCGATGTAAACAATCTACAAAACTACTTCAGACTCATATAACGGGTGGTTAAAGACGTCCGCCATTTACTTTGGGTTTGGCTAGTTTGTGCGCGCTGCTTAGCACTGAGCCAGTGTGTATTGTACACCGTGCACAAGGCGTTCGCAAGATGGCACCGCGTATCTGACTTACGAATCTGAACCATTTTCCAACAATGTTAAAGTACAGTATTAAGCTGTAATGACTGTCACCTGACTTTCCGTCAAAGTCGGGAAAGCGCAAAGGCTTACGCCATGCCTCCTCGGTCAGACGGACATGACCGAACCGTGCATGAGTGCAACACTCACGTCACCTTTATGTAATGTCTGAATGTGAGCTACGGAGCGCGTGACATACGATAAAACAGCGTTAGCTCTGTGCTGTCACTGTTAGCTCTCTAAAGGGCGCCCTCTGGTCTCGCGACCATCCTTCTTTAAATGTTGGTATTTATTTCATGTAAACACCACTAACTATTTTCGAAGAAGAAGAAGCAGCAGACCACGGAAATAACACCATCAATAACACTTACCCCTAAAGCTGTTAACCAGGGTTGGCTTATGTTGTAATGTACCTCTAAAAGCATATATGTAGTTGTCCAAAACAACTTATGCATTACTCTTCCCTAAAGGCATTACACCGAGAGATAAACAATCAATTATCTTTCTATCCCACCTTCTCGTGCCATGACAACGGATAGTCAGACAATTCAATGTTGTTGTCATATTCACATATCCCATCACATAAGGAAAACAAAATGAATGAAAGATAGCACTTAAATTATTTCCTCAAACTGTGTTGTTTACGTCATCTCATTGGCAACTATCCATGAAGTAATTAATCACTTTACCCTGACGACCTCTTTTAATGTTTCAACGAACCAATGGTCAATTTCATTTTTAAGATCGTTCATGTTGACAATTAGTCTCAGTCTGTTTTTATCATAATGTGCTTTTTCACCATAACTGACATTCCCTATGGAATATGTAATGGCATGTTTTTACTCATTTTTATGTACATGATTATCGTGTTCTACTGGTTCTAAAAACACAACCCTACCGCACCACGTTCATATATCTTTTAATTTATTACTGGGTTCGACCAATTTTATTAACTTGATTTCGACATTATTATATAGAGTATGATGCACCATTTTAAGCCGCCTGCTGGCGCCTTGCATTGTATATCTCTAGCGCATCACACCGCTTGATAAACAATTTCGCAACCACCTGACAACCGCACCCCCTTCTTGTGCGCACCCTAGAATCAGGCGTACAAAAGCACTTCAAAAGTGACCTTCCTGTAGGTGTAATCTTCTTTAACAAGTGCAACTCCTGGGCAACTCATTTTTAAAACCGCACTAGCTCAGTTCCATTCTAAGTACATGACGTATATTATTATAGATGGTTGGGTCATACGATCATTTAAGAGACCAACTAGGATTGTCTTGCTTAATAGCCCTATCATCCAAGATAAACTTAGGTTGAAAATAGCAAAGTAAATTCATACAATCCCGATAGTTAAGTGAGCAGTAAGCAATTTCCTAGTTACCAATTGACGTTAGCTGGGTTAGCCTTACCGTATATATGTACTAAGTAACGCCAATTAGTAAGTACAGGATCATGATCACGTCACGTCATCCGAAATAAACTAAGCATGCAACTAAGCTAGCGAATGTTTTTTTTTTTTTTAAGGGCCCTGGTCCCTATTATTGATGTATGCAACTCAAATAACATCATTCAAACATTATTTGTTAAATAATTGCCATCTATAAATATGTATAATTATACATATTTACCGTATTTGTTTACAATTGATACCAGCTGAAACACTTCCGAAATGGAATTATAAATCAATACCACAACTCTCCGAGACGTCCCATGCATATCACGTCGTCTTGTTTTTGTCGATGCTAGAGTATCTCATCACAGTAAATTCCCTACCACGTCTCGTTGCATAACCCAACATACATATATTTTTGTATTACAATGTATTCCATCAGATAACAGTAATAAAAAGGAATGTCCAAGACACTTCCCAATGAAATTATAAAAGAGTACCACACCTCTTCTTGCCGCCCATGCATATCATGACGTCTTATTTCACGGGGTAGCTGTTCATTGCCGGATAAACAATTAATTCCCTACCCCAGTCACTTATCATGACCCAATCATAGGTTTTATTCACTTATTGTTTTTAGGTAATTATCAGGGAAGCCCATTCAACAAATTAAAGTTGATCTCCCAAGGGGGAGGGGGGGGGGGGCTGTATTAACCAACTATATATACCTGGTTACAACATGTACAATAAAAACACGAATTTATTTAAATATGAATACATTTCATGATCGTAAAAGGCACTTAGCGTATTGTTTACATCCGCTAAGAGTAATACACACAAACGTCTATTAAATAATTTGTTGGAAGGGAATTGGACAAACAGTACCAGACCCTATCCAGCCAGCTCATACATTATATTAACGTGTTGTTATTGCAGATGTAAGGGTAGCTACTCATCGGCAGTTAATCAATAACTTCCATAACCATTTGTTTACAGTAAATGCCAGCTGTTAAACGGAATAAAATAGGAATGTCAAACAAAATTTTAAAAACTTCTTCAACCCGACAAAAACATGCCTTGAGGTCTTGTTGATGTGTTTTTTTTTTAATCTCTCTCCATGGTAATGACGGTTAGGGTAGCTTATCACGAAATACACAATGACCTCTCTTCGTCTGCATTATCAGGGCCAAACACATTAATTTGGTTACCAAGGATGACACCTGCTCAGCAGCGACGTAGAGCGATTGTGGAGGACTGTGTTGTGGCACGATCGGACAGACGCTTGACTGCGAAGCACGGGAGCCCGGTTCGAACCCAGATCGATGCCACCAGTACCGCACTAGTGTCTTTCAGCAAGGCACTTCAGTTATCCAAATTGCTGCTCCCCCCCCCCCCCCCCCCCCCCAGGTGCAATAATGGGTACTTGGCATGAATGAGGGTGTGTAAAAAGTTTGAGTGCCCTATAAAGTACACAGCAAAAAAAAAAATTAAAAACTTTTTAAACAACAGCCAAAAACGCTGTTTAAGCCGGTCCCTCTAACAACGTTGTTTAAAATTTTGAACAACCAAGATTGTTTAATCTTTAAACAGTAAGTTGTTTAAAATTCTAAACAACTTTTTAAACAATAGATTTTAAACAGCATGGTTGTTTAAGCTTTCTTTAACAATATTGTTTAAAAACGTCCGTTGTTTAAAAGTGTTGTTCAAAAATATTGTTTAAAAGTCAGTTGTTCAAAGTTGTTGCTTAAAACTATTGTTTAAAAAAGTCAGGCGTTTTATGTTGTTGTTTAAAAAAAAAAAATCGTTCAGATTACTAAATAATTAGTTTAAATTCTCACCTCTGAATACGTCAATTAGTTCAGCGAGTCCGAACTCCTCCGAAGTCTTGACGGTATAGTTATCCGCCATGATGAAATTGTTGCAGAGCCGCCGCCGTGTGCGCGTGCGCGTAACGCGTGAAAGCCTTGGTTGGAGGGAATGAAACCCGTTCAGGGTTTTTAAACAATAATTGTTTAAAAAATGTTCTGCAACTAGACCGAGTGTTTTAAACAGTGTCTGTTTAGAACACTCATTCTGTCATTTAAACAACATTGCTCAAAATTTAAACAACAAAATTCTGAACAACGAAATTTTAAACAGCGTTTTTTCTGTGTAGTACCTGCTAGAATGCTCCCCATGGTGTGGAGAGAGTGCATCAAAAAAAATGAAGTGTATCAAATGGCCGGGTTATACATAATCATATCAGATGCAGGTCCCTCTGGGAGAACAGAGCAAAAGAGCACCGAAGAAGCTAACCTAGATAAATAATACTATTGGATCCCCCCTCCCTTCTTCGAGATTTGTAGCTTCGCCACTGTCGTGGCTGCTGCCAAGGAATGCAATGCGAATGATAATGTCACATTTTCGAATGAAATTATGATTTATAACCAAAATAATCTCCGTTCTTACTTGTTATGGCTGACGCACACATTTTGAATGAATTATAATACATGTCTCTAAATTTGTGTATCATTAGGACTTAAAGGGATCTAGTAACTTTGTTGACATCTACAAAAAGTGATGAGTGGTTGAAACGATGTATATTGTTGTTATTTGGTATGTCCACTTGGTGTTGTGTGAAAAGGTAAATGGACATTATATGACCGAGTAATCAACCAAAATGCAAAGTGATATTCATTTAGTCATTGCATTTACTCATTGATCGCAAATCATATATTACAAAATAATATGTTAACCATGAATGACACTGACACGTCAAACATGTCAAAATGAACATAATAAATGGAATTGTCAACATCTATTCGAAGGGTAGAACAGGGATCATCGTCCATTTCTAGCCAACTCATCCATTACATGATGACGCCTTGTTTTTACTGTCTCCAATCTTAAAGTAGCTCATCACACAAGATAAACAACTAATTCCGTCGAGACCACTTCCCTTTTTATTCCATTATACACATTCATTTGTTTACAACAAATGACACCTGACTTCAAGGAATAATTAGGGATGCAAAACACATTTTCCGGAGGGAATAATTAACGTCGTTCCGTTCCCAGCCGCCGCAAGTACATCATGACCATGTTGACGTCTTGTTGTTTCCAATATGTTGTTTGGACAATGTGGCTATAGGGTAAAACTCATCACGCTATAAGCAATCACTTATCGTGACCCTATTACATACATTAGTCTGTTTACGATTTGTGACACCTGCTAATGAATACGTAGGAATGTCAAACATATTTTCGACTTGAGTTTCCAGTCATGAAATAATAACCACAGTTTCCATTTGCAGCCCCCTCACATCGTCTTGGCGTCTTATTTTAGCCGGTTCTATGAACAATGCATTGGTAGCCGTCAAGGCCCACATTCATGGAAGCCCGCTAGCTTAGTTCCTTGCTAAGTCTATTTTGGATGATGTTGCTAATAATTAAACGCAATATATTTTAGTTGCTATCTAGGGTTCACTTGGAGGGTACCTAATGCTTAACCAGCTGATCCTAGTTGGAAACTAGGAGAACTGTTTGCTACTCAATAAACTGCAGATTAAAAATGCACTTAGCAATGAACTAAGCTAGCGGGGTTTCATGAATAAATGTATGTGTTTGCTTTAATTGAGACTGACCTGATAAGAAATAAATCATACTAAGTGTGGTTATAAGAATGTTTCCACGGGAGTTGTGAAACAATAACGCATCTCTTCCATCCGTTTCATGCAATGTCGTTATCATGACGTCTGTTTTTAGCCGGTGATATAGCTGCTCCCAAAAGAACATTACATAGTATTATTACAAATTAATGTACTGTCATAACCATGATAACTGACACTAACCAGAAAAGGGAGAAATGTAAGCAGTATGGTAATAGGAAAGTCAAAACAAGTTTCGAAGAGAAGGCTTGGAAATGTTATCTATTCTCCACCGCCTCACCAATAAATAATATGACGTCGTGTTTTGTTTTCGGATTTTTCCGCTAAATACTTTACTCTGGTACTAGCAATAATTTGCAATAACAAGAGCTTAATTACATAAGGCGCTAACAATTTGTTTTAAACTTTAGAGTAAAGCAGGTTTCTTTGTCAAACGTTGTTCACATGGCTATGGAATTAAAAAATTATAACGTTCTATATTAATATTTTGATTGTGTAATTTGTCCTTAAGTTTGGATTCTAGATAGCTACCTAGTTTATTAAATAAATGTACTCATTTTTTGTTAATGGAAAATTGATTTAGCGCCTTTTGGAACTAAGCTCTTCAAATAAACAATGACTTTTCAGCCACACTTCTGCTCACGGCCCGAGTATCCGAATTAATTTGTTTACGAGAGGTGTCACCTGCTAAAGAGTAGATGAAGGTCAGAAAAACATCCGTCCGGGAGTATTGTTGCTGACCTGTCTTGATTTATTAGCATTCATAATAAGGACTCCTCAACACCTTCGAGGAGAAGACGAATCATTGATAGGCACTGTCACCACTGTCAACAAGGTCAGACTATGCGTTCAGGAAGCCTCCAATGTCACGGGAGTTAAAGCTCAGCGCTAGTTATTTAACTCATTGGTATCAGATGACCTATTTTGCTGTACACCGTGTCCCAGAAAAAACGAAACCGGGTTTCATGGCAGAAATGTTATGTTATAATGAATAATTTCCTTGATGATATATATATGTCTGAAAAGCTATGTGTCTCTTCTTTTTTTTGATATACAACTTATGGCACATAATTCACGCATGACTGAATTAGAACGATAGAAAGTGGTGTTACCAAAATTCAATTTGCGCGCAGAAATTGCAAGTTTGGGTGAGGTTTTGGGGAGAGTTTTAAGAGTAATAAACATACTTATTTTGAAAAAGGACAGACACCGCATGAAAATTCATAATGTTATCTTTTATATGACACCTCATGATTAAAAAATAAATTATATATGCCAGAGAACGAATACAATGAAAACATGCTTGATTCCAGCCCAAATGAGTAACTTTCCTGATCTAGCCTGTTTCCTGATCCCCATGTTTGTGTAAATTCACTCATGCATCAAAGTCCATTGTCAGCTGCTAGTCAGGAAAGCTGAGCGACTTCTTACTCAACTTTCACTCATTCGGGCAGAAATCAGGCATGTTTTCATTGTACTCGTTCTCTGGCATAAATCATTTATTTTTTTAGCATGAGGTGTCATGTAAAAGATAAAAATATGAACTTTTATGTGGTGTTTGTCCTTTTTAAAAATAAGTACGTTTACAACTCTTAAAACTCACCCAAACTTCAAATTTATGCGTGCAAATTGAATATTGGTAACACCACTTTCCATTGTTCTAATTCAGTCATGCTTGAAGTATGTGCCATAAGTTGCACATCAAATGAAAGAAGAGACACAGAGCTTTCCAGGCATATATATATCATCAATTAAATTATGACATTATGACAGAAAATTTCAGCCATGAAACCCGGTTTCGTTTTTTCTGGGACACGGTGTATTAGCATTTATAGAAGGACATAAAGGATGTGAACACGCAAGTATTTCTTAGCTAGACTTTCCTTAACCACTAAACATGACCAAGATGTGCGTTCAGGAAACATACAATGTCACTGGAGTTTAAATGTTAAACATGTTAAAGGGAGTTTAAACGATGGAGATTTAGCTCAGTGGTATCAGTTGACCTATGTTGCTGACTAAGCATTGTCGCTTTAACCACTCTACATGGTCGACATGTGCCTTCAGGAAGCCGGCGGACCAGAATAGGGCGGTGTAGGGCCAACATGGCAAGATGGGGCTATGCCAAGATACCCTCTGCGACTGCGGAGACCGATATCCTACAATGGACCACATCTTGCAGTGCGGCGGAGTGAGGACTTGGCCCATGTGAATGAGTCGGCAATCGCAGCAGACGAGCGATGCAAGAACATTAATAATGTAGAGGTTTTAATCTTGATCTGAGAAGACACGAAAGTACGCTAGAGGGTATTGTGCAAGGCATACATGTACATTCCATTCTTCTATAGATACGCATTTCCGACTTGGACAATGCACTAATGTTAACTAAGGCCATGACAAATAAATTGTTGTATTGGCGTAACCCGCCCGACCAATTACAAATACCGCCGACCCTAAAGGTTTTTTCTGATTTTTTTTTTTTTTTTTTTTTTTTTTTTTTTTTGCGATTGCGATATGTGTGTGATGTGTTTTTGTGTGTATTTGTGCGAATCCTGCCAAAAAAACTAAACAACTAAAAAACACCTACCTACCTACCCTAATTTTTGGTTGCCCGTTACTCCAATCCAACAATTTTTTTTGGGGGGGGGGCCTAAGATACCTTTAATGCAGCCACTGAAATGGCATGTTCCCTTGAGTGGCTGTTTCATCATCTGTCCTCCTTTTCTGTTTGTATTGAATAAAACAGGGATAAAAACACTTTAGAGTGGTTTCGACGGTGTGTTAAGGAGGGATTGATTAAATACCTCGCGGTGTCGAACCAAAATTACGAGGGATGCAAAACTCAATCGTTATTCTGTTACTCGATAATGGGTAGAGGATGGTATATACTACTCGTGCCTTTTAATCCCCTCAAAACGTTTTTGAGTGAGGGAACAGGGTCCATAATAATAAAACCGCACTAGCCTAGTTATATTCAAAGTCTGTTTTTAGATAGTAGGGCTTAGTATGGAGTAATAATTATACCCTTTTATATATAGCATGACTGGGGTTAACAAGTTGGTAATAAAAAAATGTAAATGCATACCCAAATATTCATGAACACTCATCTGAAATAGACTATCAAATGCAAGTAATATAAAGCTAGTATAGTTTTTATGAATATGGCCCAGGGCACCATTGCAGAATGAGTTTCAATCGGTTGTAAAGTTCAAATAATTGCAAGTCAGATCATGTGACTGAATGCGGAAATATGATTGTTTCAAAAGTGCATATTTTTTATATTGGAATTAATCACAACTTTACAATCGACTGCAAATCGTTCTGCAACGGAGCCCAGGTGATTCATTTTTGTAACCCATTAATGTCGTTTGCTTATGTTTATTCATTATTAGTCTGTCTTGGTGAACTATTGCGATAAGATTGTATGGTTCTTCTTTCCAGCCATAATCAGAATTCAATGAATATTCTAAGGGCACACACGAATTAATTTGCTTTATCACGAATGACACCTGAGCAGCTAGAGAATTGTCTTACATATGAGAGGTCAGTTAACGTTGAAGTGTGTTGGTCACGTGTTTCAGGGTCATAAACAAGGAGTGGGTAGGGGTAGTGGCGTAGCTACAGGGGGGGGGGGGGGTGTAGGGGCACGGGGGACATCCACCCGTAATAGTGTATACATAACATAAAGGGGAAACCTATACAAAAGTAATTTACTGCACTATGAAGAAAGAAATACATAAGGTGTGTTCCTAGTATATCGCTTGCCCATCCCCCCACCCCCCCCCCCCCACCCAACACAAATTTAAAAAATAACATTAATAATAAATATAATAATAAGGCCAATATATCAAATGTTCGCTTTTTGCTTATCCTATTTGTTCGTAAACTAATATTCTGTCTCAGATACCAGATGGATAGGCGTGCTTTTATTAGCGCTCACATATTAGGCGCTAGTAATCAGAAGCATTATCATTAGCCATTAAAGGACAATGAAAATCCGGACAAAATGTTGTATTCACTATAAGACACTTAATAGTATGAATAGTATGAAAAAGACCCTGGAAATTTGAGCATAATCGGTCAAGAAATAAGAAAACTATGGATCTTTGAAAATATCCATTTATTTCTATGAGTGACTCAAATTGGCAACTCACTCTGGCAAAGTTGTGGACTACTCCCCATACTTTTTTTACACAAAATGTCAATTTTGTTCATTTTTCTCAAAATATATGTTTACCCTTCGTTTGAGTTCCACATATGTATTGTAGAATACATTTATACATAAAATATCGTGAGTTTGGGGAATGGAAAAGTGTCACTATGAAGAAAACTGTAAAAATGAGAAAATTTGTGTACAAAACATATGGGGAGTAGTCCACAAACTTAATGGGCATCTTCAAAGAGCCATAGTTTTGTTGATTATGCTCTTACTTTCAGAGATTATTCCTCCTAATCTCTTCAAGTCTATGAAAGCAACCGTTTGCTGGGGTTTCATTGCCCTTTAATGAATAGTTATCGTAAGAATAAATTAGGTTGCTCACATAAAACCACCGTGTTCACAAAAAGGAGAATCAGTAAATGTAGCTTTTATCGCTGTAATCTGCCCCTCGGATGAGAAAAAGTGTGTTAATATTAGTATCTAAGGTGAGTGGGACATTAAAATAATAAGACATCAGTGAGAATGAATTAATTTTTACTTCTTTCTTCCTCGTATTGTGTGCATAATAAAATAATGCATCTAATTCGAACAATGGGGGTAATAATTATCACTTTAGAGAGCATTTTGCCACTATATGTCTAGGGCATAAATAGGGGGCGTGTCGGGGGATGGGTTGTTTATCTCGCGGTGTACTACCCTAGAGACGAGTAACTTGAGGCGCCATGCACGTGATGGGTAAAGACACAAACAAGACTTTGATTGATACGGGTGAGGGTTCTTCAAAGGGGGACGGGAATATGTTAAAGGTGTTGTTTGTGCCCCCTATCCAATAACCCATGCGAAATCTGGATTATTCTATGAGTATGTATGTACTATTGATGTTCATGTAGTGAATGTAGGGAACGTTATTGCGGTAGGTGTACTTTTATCGCTGTACTCTGCCCCTCGGGTGAGAAAAGGGTGTGTTAATAACTAATAGTATCTAAGGCGAGTGGGACATTATAATAATAAGACATCAGTTAATGAGAACGATTATTTTCTACTTCTCTCTACCTCGTATTGTGTGCGTATTAACATGCATCTTATTCAAGCAATGGGGTAATATCATTTTGGAGAGCATTTTGCCACTAGGCCTCTAGAGGGCATAAATAGGGGGCGTGTCGGGGGATGGGTTGTTTATCTCGCGGTGTACTACCCTAGAGACGAGTAACTTGAGGCGCCATGCACGTGATGGGTAAAGACACAAACAAGACTTTGATTGATACGGGTGAGGGTTCTTCAAAGGGGGACGGGAATATGTTAAAGGTGTTGTTTGTGCCCCCTATCCAATAACCCATGCGAAATCTGGATTATTCTATGAGTATGTATGTACTATTGATGTTCATGTAGTGAATGTAGGGAACGTTATTGCGGTAGGTGTACTTTTATCGCTGTACTCTGCCCCTCGGGTGAGAAAAGGGTGTGTTAATAACTAATAGTATCTAAGGCGAGTGGGACATTATAATAATAAGACATCAGTTAATGAGAACGATTATTTTCTACTTCTCTCTACCTCGTATTGTGTGCGTATTAACATGCATCTTATTCAAGCAATGGGGTAATATCATTTTGGAGAGCATTTTGCCACTAGGCCTCTAGAGGGCATAAATAGGGGGCGTGTCGGGGGATGGGTTGTTTATCTCGCGGTGTACTACCCTAGAGACGAGTAACTTGAGGCGCCATGCACGTGATGGGTAAAGACACAAACAAGACTTTGATTGATACGGGTGAGGGTTCTTCAAAGGGGGACGGGAATATGTTAAAGGTGTTGTTTGTGCCCCCTATCCAATAACCCATGCGAAATCTGGATTATTCTATGAGTATGTATGTACTATTGATGTTCATGTAGTGAATGTAGGGAACGTTATTGCGGTAGGTGTACTTTTATCGCTGTACTCTGCCCCTCGGGTGAGAAAAGGGTGTGTTAATAACTAATAGTATCTAAGGCGAGTGGGACATTATAATAATAAGACATCAGTTAATGAGAACGATTATTTTCTACTTCTCTCTACCTCGTATTGTGTGCGTATTAACATGCATCTTATTCAAGCAATGGGGTAATATCATTTTGGAGAGCATTTTGCCACTAGGCCTCTAGAGGGCATAAATAGGGGGCGTGTCGGGGGATGGGTTGTTTATCTCGCGGTATACTATCCTATAGACGAGTAACTTGAGGCGCCATGCACGTGATGGGTAAAGACGCACGCAAGACTTTGATTGATACGGGTGAGGGTTCTTCGAAGGGGGACGGGAATATGTTAAAGGAGTTGTTTGTGCACCCTTTCCAATAACCCCTGCGAAATCTGGATTATTCTATGAGTATGACTTTGTATGTACTATTGCTTTTTATGTTTTTGTGTTGTTGTTTTTTGTTGCGGGGATGGGTATAGATAGTGTTTTCGGTTAGTGGAATTGTCAACAACGCGTACATATTCATACGTGTGAAACCATTTGGTTTCATACTGTGTGTCATGCGAATTCGAGTAATTACATGCGCTTCAATGTTCATTAATCAGTAGTTTAAAGCGCCAACTTAATACGTGTCAGTCGGTATTTCTTAAAAGCCCACAAAATTTGATCGAATAAAGCGTGATGTGTTTTGCTTTTTTGTATTTTTGTGTGTGTTCTGTTTTTATGAATTGACTACACAGTAATGGTATAGGAGATGGAAAGATGTCTTTTCGTTTGCCCTGTAAACATAGACATACAGCTCAAAGGATGTTTAATGAACTCTTCATACTAAAGCGTTTGAAGTGTTTAGACCGCGGAAGATTCTAAAGAGGGGCTATATTTAATTGTTTAACGCTTTCATTGGCGCACTATGGTCTTAAATAAATCCTGCTATTGTGCATTCCCAGAATTTCGATTAAAAATGAAAGATGTAAGACTGAAATTATAAATGTCTCCGCTCGAAGCAGAATCTAGTATGACATTTGTTTAGAACATCAATTATTCACCACAATGGCGTCTGAAGAGAAATTCAAATTAAATTAATGAAATATTAATATGTTGAAATGTAATGTAATGTTGTGGTATTATGATTTTGTATTCTATAAATAAATATTGCTCTCACGCAAACACTTGTTTGATTATATATATAATAAAAATGCTATTTATAATCATCCTCTTGGGAGCAAAGCTAATTAAAGTAATAATATTAACCCTAGCTCATAATACACTAAGTTATTATACGCCATCGCATAAGGCGTGTTCGGAATGTTAGTGTCATCACATCACAGTATGCCGTTGAACCGAGCGCCTGTCAAACAACCTTTCATAAAATGCTCAGGGGGTTGCAGGAATGCTAAATATAGCTGCAGCTCAGAATGCTCTGTGTTTTGTGCAACATTCGCTCAATTTTACTTTTACACACTGAGCGAATTTAGGTCATAGTTACAATACCCGCGATGCCCGCTTGGCTTTCATCAATGACACAGCCAACAGAGGGCGGATTAAAGTCTACCACACAAACTCCTGTCCCTGCCCCTTTGGTTTGTAGAACTACAATGAAAATTTAAATATTACTACTTATTTATCATTAGTATATATTACTACTAAAGTCGACGGCCTATTACATAAACATGAATATGCATTTTAATAGGCTTTGCACATTTCGCCCCTCCCGTTAGGGGGATGCCTATCCTGTTTAGGGGTTATATGCCCCCAATTCAGAGGCGTCGGCTCGTTTGCAAAGCACAATGCATTGGAGGCGGAGCGTTGTTTGTGAGCAATGCTCTGCCCCCCCCCCCCCCCCCCCCCCATACATTGTGTTTTCCGAACGCGCCGACGTATGTATTGTTACGTACGCCCGGTAGTACACAGTAATAATAAACCATTTCGTCTTTCTATACTACTAAAAGAGGAGACTCTGTTTGTCTGTCCGGCTATGCAAATCGCCATGCCTTGAGTTATGACCCTCAACTTTCAGGTGATGATTGCTACTACCTTTAGAGAGGTAATGGTGAAAGGGTATCAAATAACATCAAACGGAAGTTGATTTCTTTTTGCCGTTTTTTGCCGTTTTTTGGTATTTTGTCGTCGTGGTTTTGGAAGGATCTAGAAATATTTGTTGTCGGGAGAAGGCGCTAGACCATGTACGTGCATGATGATCGCGATGATTTGTATACCACGTGCCACAGGCTCGGGGCCTCTAGTATAATAATAAGTATACACTGTAGTACTTAGCAAGTTATTGTGAAACTTGATCATGAGAAAATTTTAACTTTCGCAGTAAATCGTGCTCCCTTCTAGTTGTTATCTATATAGCGTGTTTATACCTGATCCACTATAATTATTCCCTTGGGCACATCTGCGACGTTCACAGTGTTTTACTTAATACTCTTCAACGATTATATAAAGTGTTCATATAAATGCAAAATTATCTTTAGTCTTTATATTGATTAGAACCAAATGTTATTCATGTAATACATTACATATCTGTTTTTAATTTTGCTCTTTGAACGCAGAACATGTCTCGTATCTGGAGAAGCCGAGGCCTGTCACTCAATCTGACGGTTCGACTCCTTCTTGCAACTGCATTCTCCATTGTGACCTATGGATGCGAGTCTTGGGCCATGACAAAGAACGACAGAAAAGGAGTTGATCCTTTTGGGATGTGGTGCTACAGAAGGCTGTTACAGGTGTCTTGGCAAGATAAGAAGACAAATGTGTGGATTCTGGACAAGATTGGTACCGACTTAACTATCAGAAGGGGAATTATGGAACGAAAACTTAAAGGGATAGTTGAGTTTTGGTAGAGAGGGCGCTACATACAATTATTTTTTGTCAGATAATGAAAAACTGAGTGTAAAATTTGAAAGAGCATAATATTTTAATGACAGAATAAAATTTATTTGATCAAAATCGGTTCAGAAACGGCTGAAATATCCATAAACATAACCATTTGTAATAAATGTGGGGCCCCACATTTATTCGATAAATTGAACCAGCCGTTAAAAATATTTTTTTAATGCTTCCTCTTTTCAAAAAGTTACAAAATAGGTATTTAAAATAGTTGTTCATTACCTCTCTATCTAATCACTATTTCAAAAAAACATCACATGCACAATATTTGATTCAAAATGGTCGAAACCGACAAGTGTTTAGAGAGCGCCCTCTTGAGTTTTAACGGCTCTTTTTTTAATGATAACAGGATCTTTACTAAGTCATTTGTAATTTTGTATTCCTTTCGAGTTATAACTATTAGTTTGTAATGTAATGATGCAGGTTGTGGTTACTAAAATTCAGTTTGACAAAAACTGTACTCTCCTTACCAGAACTCAACTATCCCTATAAGTACTTTGGGCACATCGTTAGGCTAACGGCGAAAGGAGTTGAGAAACAAATACTGCAAGGTACAATTGAAGTAAAACGTGGCAGAGGTGGACTAATGATATCAAGAAAGTGTCTCGGCAAGGAATGAAGGGCGCAACACACTTGGCAGAATATGTAGTTGCATGGCGTGCTCTCGTGAAGACCACAGCAGCGCTTTGCAGCGCCCCCTGAGCTTGATGATGATGATGAACGAAATGATCACAAAGCGTTCCTATGTTTTCAGCCGACTAGTCAGCCCTCTTCAGATTGATATTCATTTGAGATATTTGGAATAACCCCTGAGGGAAACATCTTTAAATAAAACTAGTGTATGAGGGGCATAAGGATATTTCGCGCGTTATTAATATATAGAAATAATTAATTACACAACGTATGATTTCACATATAACTCGACCCGTCTGCGCACTCTTGAGAAGTATATCATTTCAATATATATTTGGAATAACCCCGGGGGGAAATTCAGAAATAGAACTCGTGAATGGACATAATTATACAATAGTTGGTGTATTATTATGTTAATAGAGAGTTTTTAAAAAATAATATCAATATTAATAATAAATAACAATTATAAAGCGCTTAAAGGGATAGTTTTTGGTAAAGAGAGTACAGTTTTGGTCAAACTGAATTTTAGTAACCAAAACCTGCACCGTTACATTACAAACGAATAGTTATAACGCCACCATGCTCGAAAGGAATACAAAAATTACAAACGACTAAGTAGAAAGCCTGTTATCATTCAAAAAGAGCCATTAAAACTCAAGAGGGCGCTCCTTAAAAACTCATTGGTTTGAACCATTTAAAATAAAATAGTGTGCATAATTATAATGTTTTGTTGAAATAGTGATTAGATAGAGAGATAATCAATAACTGATTTATTTAAAAACTTTTTTTCTTTTATAATTTTTTAAAAGAGGAAGCATTTTTTTAAATGTGTTTAATGGCTAGTTCAAAATTATCAAATAATTGTGGGGCCCCACAATTATTCCAAATGGTTATGTTTATAGATAGCCTATTCAGCCATTTCTGAACCGATTTTGATCATATAAAGTTTATTCTGTCATTACAATTGTATGCTCTTTCAACTTTGATACTTAGTTTCCATTATTTCACCAAAAATTATTTTGTTTAACTATCCCTTCAATACATACGTTTCTAAGCAATACAAGAATAACAACATAATAACTATAAAACAGAAAGAAAGATAAAGAGTACTGCAGGTCAAGTAGGCTATTATAAACAGAATATTACAATTAAAAGTGAGATTGTACAATAATCATGAAATATAATGTAATTGGGTATTTAATAAATAAGTGAATTTAAAGTCAAACAAAATCTTTAATTAACCCGCGTGTTTTAGAGGAACAATATCACAAAACGTCTGATTTCTTATTTAACTCAAATCGCATGTCTTGAGATTATTCTGTAATTTGGAATAGATTAATTTTGGAAGAAAAACTCGTGTACATAAATGGCAATATATATTATACTCGATTCGTCACTATGGTTATTCATTTTAATATCGTATTGTGTTCGAAATTAAAATCGCAGACGTCTGCGATGATACTTATGATTTGCCCTTTTACGATTTATAGTATAGGGGGTAATTTATAAGTTTTTACCCATGCACACATATGGTAGAATAATGTACTTGGTGCATGATTAATTTTTTAACATGTTTGTATTTTTAAAATGTATTAATACATAATTACGAAACGTCTGCTTTGGTATGTAATCAAGATTCTAATGAAAAAGATTAAACGTTCTAAAAAATGTCTCACCCAACCCTGAGCTAATTAAGTCATCATACTTATAAACCCATCACCCAATAAGTGGTTGTCTCACCCAACCCTGAGCTAATTAAGTCATCATACTTATAAACCCATCACCCAATAAGTGGTTGTCTCACCCAACCCTGAGCTAATTAAGTCATCATACTTATAAACCCATCACCCAATAAGTGGTTGTCTCACCCAACCCTGAGCTAATTAAGTCATCATACTTATAAACCCATCACCCAATAAGTGGTTGTCTCACCCAACCCTGAGCTAATTAAGTCATCATACTTATAAACCCATCACCCAATAAGTGGTTGTCTCACCCAACCCTGAGCTAATTAAGTCATCATACTTATAAACCCATCACCCAATAAGTGGTTGTCTCACCCAACCCTGAGCTAATTAAGTCATCATACTTATAAACCCATCACCCAATAAGTGGTTGTCTCACCCAACCCTGAGCTAATTAAGTCATCATACTTATAAACCCATCATCCAATAAGTGGTTGTCTCACCCAACCCTGAGGTAATTAAGTCATCATACTTATAAACCCATCACCCAATAAGTGGTTGTCTCACCCAACCCTGAGCTAATTAAGTCATCATACTTATAAACCCATCACCCAATAAGTGGTTGTCTCACCCAACCCTGAGCTAATTAAGTCATCATACTTATAAACCCATCACCCAATAAGTGGTTGTCTCACCCAACCCTGAGCTAATTAAGTCATCATACTTATAAACCCATCATCCAATAAGTGGTTGTCTCACCCAACTCTGAGCTAATTAAGTCATCATACTTATAAACCCATCACCCAATAAGTGGTTGTCTCACCCAACCCTGAGCTAATTAAGTCATCATACTTATAAACCCATCACCCAATAAGTGGTTGTCTCACCCAACCCTGAGCTAATTAAGTCATCATACTTATAAACCCATCACCCAATAAGTGGTTGTCTCACCCAACCCTGAGCTAATTAAGTCATCATACTTATAAACCCATCACCCAATAAGTGGTTGTCTCACCCAACCCTGAGCTAATTAAGTCATCATACTTATAAACCCATCACCCAATAAGTGGTTGTCTCACCCAACCCTGAGCTAATTAAGTCATCATACTTATAAACCCATCACCCAATAAGTGGTGTAATGTTAGAGCCAAATTTAGAATAACCCCAGACAGAGTAATTGAGAAATTAGTACACATCTACCATGTCTACAAACATGACAATACTCTAACTCTAACCCAAAACCATAACCTTAACCCTAAAACCCAATTAGTTTTGTGTTGATTGGAGCCAAAATTAGAATAACCTTATACAGAGTAATGTAGAAACAAGGAGGTTTAAGTAAACCTCCTTGGTAGAAATGAGTACACATCTATCACGTCTACATACATGGATATTATTGGTGTATGCGATGTTTTAATCAAGGAAATATCACACATCTTACTTGTAGGTATGTGCATAGGCGTGCGAGGCGTTCTTCTTTTCGGCAAACTCATGTCATATTTGCGCAAAATCATATGAGATTGAGGGAAAGGCATGTCATATTCGGGCAAATTCATATCGGATTTGGGCAAATTCATGTCATATTCGGGCCAAAATCATAATGGTTAATCATTTTCGGGCAGCTAAATGACGAGAACCTTCTTTTCTGTTTGCTTGTCAGGAGAAAGACGAGTAAAATGGTAAAATGGAAATTGAGCAAAATAACTCAGCCCCCTGCAAAAAAACAACAAATGAAGAGCTTTCAACCAAAAGGCGCTAAATTCACTTTTTCAACTTCCGAGTAAAACAGGTTTATTTGTCCCACTTTGTACACGTGCCTATGAGAATATGAAAATTGAACTTTCTATATTTTGATTTTGAGCGAGTTATTTGTCGTAAAATGTGGATTCCTAGATATCAGCGTAGATTATACATGTAGATATATCGTTAACTCAATTTGTATGGAGGTGCATTAAGCGCCTTTTGGAAGTGAGCTCTTCAAATGTGCCTGCCCGTGAGCCCATGGTGATGTAACCCAAATAAAGTTAGTCCTCTTAAGATTTATTTAGTCATATATAAAACTCGTGTATACACATTGGGACGTGAGATTGGAATAAACCCAGAGGATAAAATTCAGAAGGGAAAACATACCGTATAATAATCATGTTTACATGAATATAGGACTGCCTGTCTCGTTATTACAATATCGTATTATGTTTACAAAGACAACAACCACACATCGCGTCTGTTTTGTTATAGTGGTATGCCAACTCGTGTGCCATTTAGATTCGTATTCATTAGGGATATATTTAGAACAACCCCCGAGGGAGTAATTCAGAAAGTTAACCAGCCTACTACTAGATTTGGCTATCCCAATGGAGTTAATACACGACCCACCTTTCAGGACCGGGCTCCCGTATAGCCAATGTGTTTCAATGTCATTGACATACTAGACGATGTATCATTATAATCGGTGCGTTACCCACTTGTTCGCTGGTCCAAAACCGGCCTTATCCAGCCAGTTTCAACACCATAATATTGATGATGTCTGAAAGGTCTAGTGAAATCCCGGCTTTGATTCAGGTTTATAGCTTTAAATACGTGCCTATATTGATATACTACACTCTTTTTTTCAAAAAAATCCTTAAGTTGGGCAAGAAAGGTAAATTTCATGCAACCTTTTTGCTTGTTTTCGCATCGGCGTTCCATACTGCTAAAAAAGTAATTTATAGCGGAGCGGGAATGTGCGCACGTGCAACCAGGATCATGACATCACAAGCAGACCGCAACACGGAGGAATGTGCATGGTTTACATGCAGAGCCTATGATTTGCTTGTAAAACAAACTCGTTTTTGCTTGTAAATTGAGGCTTAACTGAAAATTCCTAAGAAATGTATTATAGCAGCTTGCATCAACACATCTGAGTGTAGATCGTCCATGATATAAATATTAACAAATGTTTGCAAATATGGAAACAAATCGAAATAATATCTCTCTGTCAACGTGAGTATTGCACTCAGCGTGTACGTATATGACGAGCTATACTGCGATTGCCTGCATGTGACGTCACAAAGATGACGTCATTTTTCTTCGCCCGGACTCAACTATTTTTTACGGGGATTACTAAAGTGAATTTAAAAGTTGATTTTTTATTTTACTGGGTTTTCCGACGCGGAAAATAATTTATGTTTTTATTAGTCTTCATGATAATCTACCTTAGATACAGTAAAACACAATTTTTAGATAGTTTTCTTGTCAGCCAACATTTAAACAGGGACAAGTTTGGTCACGTGATAGTCACGTGAGCATGCACTTTTTTTTCAAGTGGGTGGTATAATAATTATTTAGATTAGTTACAAACTGGACACCCACATACATACGGAGCATGTCAAACTAGCGGCCAAGGATCCTGTATACAGTAATCGCTTGCGCTCTGCGTCTCGTCGATGATCATGTTATCGCATGAATTAATGTCGCTCACAGTGCGTGCAAACATATGCGGGATTGACTCAACAACAAGTTGTCCCGTGATCGGGATTTATAGCGCGATATAGATGTATTAGACGACATAGACATTGAAGATACACAGTATATATAGAGAGAGAGAGATTATAACATCTCGTGTTCAGTCATTCTACAGTGTTCTAGTAAACAGTCGGTACTAGCATATAAATGCCCTTATGGTTTAATAACACCATCCTTAATCTAGCATTGTTGTATTATTGAATATGGAGGGTCTCTTGGGCTACACGATCTAGGTTCTCTAGACTATATTTAACTCAACCCACAGCGATATAGCACCCATGCCTTCGCCCAATGAATCCGCTTTCGCCCGCAGAGAAAATTTGTATGACATGATACTAGTATCTGGTGAGCTGACTCTAGACTTCGAACCCACGTCCTCTTGAAAGAAGAGCTTGTGCCCAAACTAATAATGCCATAAGACCACCACACGTCAACCAACACCAAGTGATAGCCACGTGTAACAGTAACCCTGTTCTGTATAGTTCATCTAGCTAGCGCATCTAGGTGGGCGGTATTTTCAAATCTCTCCCCTTAATCCCCAGGCTATAACTGAGCCAAAAACAAACATGGGAAAGATTAGTACCTTACCAATTGCCTACGTCATGTACGTGTTACTGAATTTTCCTTAGACTATGTCTGAACATATGCTGGACTACTTTCCCGTAGTGAATGGGTTTAACTACGAACAATGAATAATCCCTATTTCTCGTTTTTCTTTATGGTTCGTTTATTCCAAATAACCTACATTAAAGGTATAGTTAGGTTTTGGTATAGAGAGTGCAGTTTTTGTCAAATTGAATTTAGTAACCAAAACCTGCACATTACATTACAAACTAATAGTTATAACTCCACCATGCTCGAAAGGTATACAAACATTACTAACGACTAAGTAAAACGCCTGATATAATTCAAACAGAGCCGTTAAAACTCGTGTTAAAAGAGGGCGCTCTCTAAAAACTCATTCGTTTAAACCAATTTTAATTTTAAAATTGTGCACGTGATGATATTTTAAAATAATGATTAAATACAGAGATCATCACCAACTATTTAAAAACATCTTTTGTAAAAAATAAATAAAACAAATTCAACGGCTGGTTCCAAATTATTTCATTATTGTGGGGTCCCACAATAATTACAAATGGTTATATTTATGGATTTTGATTTATTTTGATTAAATAAAGTTTATTCTGTATTTAAAATTGTATGCGCTTTTATATTTGACACTCAGTTTTTCATTACCTCACAACAAAATTATTTCTTTGAGCGCCCTCTATACCAAAACTCAACTATCCCTTTAATAACAATTATGTCAACATAAATCACAATTTGTACATAATAGTAGTTTAACTTGGATTGTCTTAACCGTTATTATTTGAAATTGACATATTTTATTTTCTTCTTTAGTGTGTGTTTTTGTTCTTCAAATGGTGCATGTACTCCGATAGTAAGCAAAGTAAACTAATTAAAGATTCCGATAGTATAAGCTAAACATAAACTTAAGCCTTTTGGCACTACTCCGTCCCAATAGAGGATCATCAGGAACTCCCCTGGCGAACGTATAACTCTGAACTTCGAACATAATACAGACGATTCGATTTAATGTAAATGTATATATCTTGTTATAGGGCACTGCCATTTGCCCAGCAAATAAGTTCACCTTTTCCCCCTAATGATGTTAAATATAGATAAGGATTAGAACATTCAAAACGTTCGATTTACTTTGTAAAATCCATCAATCCTCTTTAGATTGCATTGGCATAAAGTGATCCATTAACTTTGTGAGAATTTAACCCAAATCACCTGGAGCTTCCACACTTCTCTTGTTACTTGTTGGATGGCTATTAAATGGTAACAGAATAATGAAATGCATGGGTTTTGATTTGGCAAATGTCTACATAAATATGGAGATATTTAAGACTGAATATTACAGCGTCTGTATTCGCTTTCGACCGTAGTCAAGAGTACCGTATTCGGAGACTAAATCATCCATAGTATCCGAATTCGGATAATTCACGCGTATTATGATCGGTATAAATTTAATGATGTATGCAACAATCGATTACTCTTTGTTCAATATGCTAAGATTATTCCTTTTCTATGAAAAAATAACCCTCATTATATAAAAAAATATAATTCTCAAGAATCTTCAAATGATTAAAGTCTCAAATATCTATTTTAGGGGTAAAATATCAAGTTCACTTTAATTCACATCCTGCACACTCGTGTGTATTTAAAGCTAAATAGAGAAAATGGTTGGAAGCTGAGAAACATTAGGAGTTGATCTATTGTCATGATTGTATGTGCCTGCTTGTCTACGGGTTAATGGGATCCAGTAACTTTGTTGGCAAGTGCAAAAAGTGATGAGTGACTAATACAATGTGTATCGGGGTGATCTGATATGTCCACAAAGTAATGTGTGAAAATTCCACGTTAGTTGGATGTTTTTTTGGCTGAAATATGAGCAAAAATGCAAAATATAATCCCTTACTCATTGCACTTACTTTTTACACGGCATGAAATTATCCCGTACACAATTTCATATCTCAACATTTCAATCGTAAATATCTTTTGAACGAACTGGGAAAAAAAAAAAAACGAAACCTGTCCCGTGATTTTATTGTTAATATGAATATGATAAGGTATGAGAGAATCACTAGAGTTCCAAGTTAGTTTTGGGATTGGGACAATGTTATTAAGTCCCTGTAATACCCCTGTTAATTGGAGAGGTGTAGAATAACGTTATATTTGTCCCAAATCTACTTCACTCATAGATTAGAAGATGTGAAACCAAATAAAGCACAGTATTTGGGACTAAACCGACCCTATTGTGCTAATCGTGCTAAGGACGCACGGTGCAACGGTTGTGAATCGAAGCTACGACCTTCGTTTTAAATGACGGAGATGCAGATTAATATACCACGTGGTAAAGAACACCACGAATCTTTAACTTATGCTCAATATTGATCCTCTTGATGGGTGTACATGGAATATAAATGTATACTATGGCATATCAGAGGCAGAAACATGTTGTAGTGCTACAAATAGAAAACTACAAAATAACCTTCAAATGTTCCTAAGGGGCGTGGAACCTAGGGAGAGGTAGGTTACTAAATAATGAAACGTAATCTAACTTTACCAAAGGCGATGCTATACTCGGTGTTTGTTTTGTGGGTGGATTTTCCCCCAAATAACCAGTTGAACCATCAAATCACATATAAAGCAAATAATATTATATACATAAACAAATAAATAAATACAAAGGTAAAGTTGTATTTTTGTTTAAGCAACACAAACCAGTAGTTCCCTTAGAAGGATTTACAAACATTACATCTACACGTACGCAAACGCTGTCAATCTTCGACGTTAAGTGTATCTAGCTTAAAATTTATTTATCCCCTGGCTCGTGAATCTTGAGGAAATAAGAGTTAGATTATTAAAACCCTTGGATTTATGTAAAGCTTGCTCCCCTGTCCTGTCGCCCCCTCCATATAGGATTGCCACTCAACATATTTACATAAATCTGTCGTTTAAGGTGTTCCCCTTCCATTATTCAAATTTCCTTTGCTCTTACGACAATGCCTGCAGACAACGATATTAAGAAAGTAGATGGCATATTAAAGCTAAACCTGGCATGAAAGTTAAAGCCATTGTTTAATGCCTATTATCATCATATTGCCATAATTCGTCATTTCACCCACTCCACTCGTCTGTAAACATGGTAAACAAAATACTATAAAGATAATCATTAATCTTCAATTAATGCCACGTGTTTTACGTTCACATGTTTGCTATATATACTCACAAACAAACATTATAAATAAACATTGTACATGCCTGGGGTAACCAGAGACGGATTATTGAGCCATCGAATTAGCCGCTGTCAATTGACAGGATTAAGCCCAGGTATATGATTACTATGCTACAGTCACATTTGCTCTACGGCGAACGTACGGCGGCCGTACGCCCCCGAAATCGAGAGAAACGTGCGGCGGCCGCAGACAATCTGCGGTGGCCGCAGGGTCCCCGTACGGCGTAACCGTATATTTTACAGGCCGTAGGGGTCGCCGTAGAATTATAACTAAAAGTTATAACTCTTTTTCATTTCTACGGTCGCCGAAGCAATTATACACGCCGTAGCCATGGCTACCACTCCTATACTCTATAGGTGTGTAGCTGTAGCGTCAGTCTGGCCGCACGTTTGCCGTATGGCCCCCCTGCGGCCGCCTTGCGGTCGCCTTGCGGGAGCCT
Organism: Echinarachnius parma; assembly: GCA_037951105.1. NCBI lineage: Eukaryota > Metazoa > Echinodermata > Echinoidea > Clypeasteroida > Echinarachniidae > Echinarachnius > Echinarachnius parma. Next base: position 100,523 of record JBAMJV010004356.1, read on the forward strand.
TGCGTCTGCCTTGATATTTGTTCAAATAACCTACGGCAACCGCAGGGACGCCCTAAGGCAACCGTACGTCATCACTTTAAAGGCCGTACGGCAGCCACAGATTTTCTGTCTCCACAAATTAAAGATACGCCGTGCGGCGGCCGTGGCAAATGTGACTGCTAATGCATGTGACCGTAGAAATTCTACGGCGGCCCTATTTTTGTAATTGGCCGTAGAAATTTTAGACCGTACGGCCGCCGTGTCAAATGTGACTGAGCCATAACTGGTAGAGCGCCCGTCTTATCTAAACCATTCTGATGACCTACTCAGAACGACTTTAAAGCATGTTCTATTAAATAGAAACTCCTCAACAATGTTATATGGGTAATTATTATGGTATTGTTTAAAATAAAAACATATATATTTAGAATCAAGTACCAATAGTGTTGAATCACTGCTACGCGTTGCCATGTGTAATTTAGTATAAACAATGTCAGACAAGCCGAAATTGTGTGACCTAGCGTTTGCTAAAAGTTAACCATCCTAAGTTCGAATAGGTATTAGAATAGACCTCACGGGAACCCAGCATAGTGTAGGTTCTTGTCTGCGAAGAGACCTCACGGGAACCACGTATACCAGGTTCATCTCAGGGAAGATATTTCAAGGTTCCTGTCTGAGATGAGACCTCACGGGAACCTTGTATACCCGGATCCTGTATGAGAAGGGACCTAATGGGAACCTAGTATACCATGTTCCTGTCTGAGATGAGGCCTCACGGGAACCCTGTATACCCGGATCCTGTATGAGAAGGGACCTAATGGGAACCTAGTATACCAGGATCCTGTCAGGAAAGAGACCTCACGGGAACCTAGTATACCATGTTCCTGTCTGAGATGAGACCTCACGGGAACCTTGTATACCCGGATCCTGTATGAGAAGGGACCTAATGGGAACCTAGTATACCAGGATCCTGTCAGGAAAGATGTCTCAAGGGAACCTAGTATACCAGGTTCCTGTCTGAGATGAGGCCTCACGGGAACCTAGCATATTGTAGATTCCTGTATGTAAAGAGACTTCACGGGAACCTAGTATACCAGGATCCTGTCTGAGATGCGGCCTCACGGGAACCTTGTATACCCGGATCCTGTATGAGAAGGGACCTAATGGGAACCTAGTATACCAGGATCCTGTCAGGAAAGATGTCTCAAGGGAACCTAGTATACCAGGTTCCTGTCTGAGATGAGGCCTCACGGGAACCTATTCTACTAGATTCCTGTCTTTGAAGAGACATAACAGGAACCTTGTATACCCGGATCCTGTATGAGAAGGGACCTCGTGGGAACCTTGTATACAAGGTTCCTGTTTCTGAGAAGGGACCTCGCGGGAGCCATGTACATCAGGTACCTGTTTGGGTAGAGGCATCACTTAATCAAAGGAACCTGTAGTCAACCAGGTTCTTTCTATGAGGAGGCCTCACGGAAATCTGGTATCCCATGTACCTGTCTGATGAAAGACCTCCTAGGAACCTTGCATACTGGGGCCCCGTTGCATATAGATACAATCGATCGTAAGTTACAATTAATCAGACCAATCAGATTTGCGCATTTAGTCACATGATGATCTGACTTACAATTAATTGCAACTTTACACCCGATTGCATATCTTTCTGCAACGGGGCCCAGGGGGGTGTTTCACAAAGATCCTAAGTTGAACTTAACTCTAAGTTGGACTTAAAACGTATGGAAAGCTATTAGTTTCTTTGATTTTATTTGTAAAAGTCCTTTTTAAAAGGCATAGATTGCTGATTCAAATAATTAATATTTTCTATTATCAAGGAGATTTCATGTTCTTGATGCAGCATTTATGAAAAGTCTGAAATTCCTCCCTTTTTTGCTTTTGAGTATATTGTATTCCAAGGCTACAAATGGCTTTCCATAATAGATAAGACCAACTTAGAGTTAAGTTCAACTTAGGATCTTTGTGAAACACCCCCAGGTCT
>JBAMJV010004356.1:107500-195000 GCA_037951105.1 Echinarachnius parma
CTCTAGCTTGGCTGAAAACCATCGGATCGGATCGGGTCGAGTCGGCTCTGCGTGCGCCTGGCTTAGTATTTCACGTGCATGGGCCGAATCTGTACTTGTTTTCTCTACACCGATTAAAACGGAGAATTTGTATTTGCACGACTTGATTAAATGAGCTGATAACATACAGGTAACATCAACTATATGAATACATATGAATACATGAATACATGCTTACATTTTTGTGATCTAGATTGTAAAAATGTCGTGATTGCCAAAACATGATCAAGCGACTGTTTTGTCTCATTTCGTGGAATGTCGATTGTATTATATCGTATTTTTACGAATAAACTTATGCTATTTTTGTTGCGTAACCCAAATTGTGTTTGTTGGTCTATATAATATAATCCAAGATAAAGGAGTGGTCACATTGGACACGACTCCCCACGACTAGACCCACGAATGCAGTACGCATTGGTACAAATCTATGGCAAGCCGTTTTAACATTTATTCCTATTTCTTGATATCAATAATTGAATTATTGATATCAGTTTATTTCTTGATATCAAGACTTATTACCAATACAGAAAAGTATTTCTTCATATCAAGCATGCATTTCTTGATATCAAGAATGCATTTTTTTATATCAAGAAAGCATTTCTTGATATCAATAATTCGATTTCCTGATATCAAGAAATAGGAATAAATGTTAAAAACGGCTTGCCATAGATGTGTACCAATGCGTACTGCATTCGTGGGTCTAGTCGTGGGGAGTCGTGTCCAATGTGACCACTCCTTAATGCGGCGTTCCCACTGTCGTGCGATCCGTTACGAACGCCACGATTGGCCATTTGTAGCTGATCGTGGAACTTCTCTAAAATTTCAGGTTTGGATACGAGGTGATGCGAGTCGATACGTTCTGGTGCGATCTGGTGCGCTTGGATACGATATGGTCACGATTGGTCAATTTCAGGTGACACGATCTGTCACGATTTGGTCTCCCGTTCAGATACGATCATATACGTTCCGATAGGGATTGTCCCGATTGAGTCCACGATTGGGTCTCGATGTGACACGATCATCACGATCGGGGTCCCCGATTTGGGACGATCGGGTACGTGCAGATACGTTCGGATACCTTCCGATACGTTCATCGCGAACCGATGCGCTCTGTTGCGATAGGATACGATTGTGGTCGCGATTTCTTTCACGATGAGGATCGAGAGTGATCACGATTTGAGCTACGATTGGACTCCAACGGATATATATACAGCCCGACTGACCATGGACTCTATTGTTACTTGAACAATTCTACAGAGTGAACACTACAACCCACAAGCATTGATGATGGCAGAAGTTGAGGATGATGACAACGTGACATTTGCAGTATAGTAATATTGCAAATGTCACGTTGTCATCATCCTCAACTTCTGCCATGCTTACATTATCGTATGCTTACATTATTGCCAGAGAGGAAGAAGACGAGCAGCAGCCAGACCCGCCACAACTCAACCACAAAGGGCTAGGAGAGCTGCAGCCAGGCAGTGCTGATTGCGACCATGGCTCACAGATGAGAGGAGAGGAGACAACAGTTTGGCCAGTTCTCCAGCCTCCTAGACACCCAATTGAGGCTGGAAGATCCAGTAGCGTTCCAAAAATACACAAGGTTAACACCACATCTCTTCGGTGAAGTCTTGCACTCACCAGTTTCAGGCAACCCCTCTCACCTGGACTGACTGGCAGTGACATTGAGGCACCTTGTCACTGGAAACAGGTGTTTGCCCTCAGGTGTGTGAAGTGTCCAGCATCTCAGAGATAGTTCCAGAAGTGTGCCAGACAATTGTGCAAGCGGACAAAGATGAGGTGTTTAGCCTACCTGTGACCCCTGAAGCCTGGACAGCCGTAGCTAAGAGCAGAGATGGAACATCCCCCACACCATTGGGGCCCTGGATGGCAAACACATTGCTATCAAGAAGCCACACCACACTGGCAGTCTGTACTACAATTACAAAGACCTTTTCTGATACCAATCCTAGCGATGGTGGATGCAGATTGCAAGTTTGTGTGGATCGAGCTTGGTGGAAAATGACACATGTCAGATGCTCAGATATTTGGCGACTCTCAGCTATTCAACGGCCTGGAAGAGGAAGCCCTAGGACTCCCCCACCCTGCCCTCTGACTGCAAGCCCTGATGACCACCAAGACATGCCCTTCTCCATCCTGGGGGATGATGCCGTCGCACTCAGACACTACTTCAGGACGCCATGCGGCACTTGTTGCTGCTGCTGCTGCAAAGGAGGCCACATTTCTGGCATCCACCGTCTCAGTGTGAGGGATCAAAAAGGAGAACTTTTCCCACATCCACTACTCGGTGCTGTTCATGTCAGTAATGACATCTCCTCCTGACCCACTCTTCTTTGCGCGTTTCTTCAGCCGGCCCATCATGGTCCTCATGCTTGTGTACCATGTTTTAAGTTGCGCTACAGTATAGTGTATATCGTGGCAGCCTGTGCAGCCCAGAGATTCTCCTTCTGGGTGATATCCTTGCAACCCGCAAGGCGCTTGCTGTAGAGGACCTCTTTTCATGAGGAACTCGATGATCTCCTCTTTTCAGTGAAGGCACTTACTGTTTTTTTTTCTCGTTGCTTTCTGGGTGGGGGTGGTCTCCTCATCCTCCTCTGTTGCTGACTCTGGCTGGACTGGTTCAGGCTCAGGGGGTGGGATAGTCTGGCCCTTTCCCTTCTTGCGTCTTGTACCCTTGGGTGGCATCTCTCAAATTACAAGCAAGAGCAAGTTGACAGTGACGATGTGCTCGCTTTAAGTGTAGATCGCTGAATGAGGCGCATTCAATCTTGTCCGGTATATATATATGGGCGCGAAATCTCATAACAGATCGTGAACGTACGTGAAAAGCGTGACTAATCGTATCTACTCGCATTTATTCGCATTTACTCGTATCTATCCGTATCAACTCGTATCTGCTCGTGAGTCATTCGTGTTAAGTCGTTAACAATGGTACCCGACAGAGCGCCATAGATCGTGACAGATAGTGGGAGATCGCATCACATCTTAACAGAGCGTGGTGTTTGTCTTGTCCAAGTTTGATCCCGATCACCACGATTTGGAAGCACGATTAGATGCGCTTTGTTACGATCCAATACGACCCGATGCGATGATGACGATTGATAATTAATCATGTTGATCGTAGAAATTTTTTGAACCATTCCAAAAATTGCCTACGATCAACACGATTACCACGACTGAGCTTACGATCTGATAATATCTGATACGATCACCACGATTACTTCACGATCGGATACGAATAGCCAATCGTGGCGATCGTAACTAATCGCACGACAGTGGGAACGCCGCATTAACGTCATCGGTTGAGTTTTGATAGACATTTGTCTCAACATTTTCCGTAGTTGCAAATTAAATTCCAGCAGAATTGTGACGTTTGATCTGTTCTCTTTTAGCGGAATTTGTGTTTCGTGGTGACATGTTATTGTATGTGTATTTTTATATGCGATGCCCAGAGAAATACGAAACCCAAAGGGTATTACAATCACTTGATTTCTGTCAGAAATTCGAAAGGGGTTAAAACATTGATTTTTCAGTCCTCGTTTGTAGTAATTTGCGTACTGTTTTACTCTCACATCACAATGAATCGACTCATGTTGACCAACATGCAACAATAGTCTTTATCACCTGACCTAGTAAAATACAGTGCATCAGCTGCCATGTAACATTTTTTACTGTTACATGGCACTATCAACCGGCCAATTCAGATGATAAAACAGTTGTTAACTTTGCTGTCGGGAAACTCATGGAATGTTCCCCTCGGGATTTAAAATGCTATTTCGTGAAGAAAATAAGTCCCTCGACTGCGTCTTGGGACTTATTTACTCTTCCCTCAATAGCATTCAAAATCCCTCGGAGTGGAACATACCGTGCTTTTCCCTCCGCCACCAGTAAACAACTGTATACTAGAATACAGGTCCGTAGCCAGGATTTTCCAAGGTTTTTTTTTAGGTAATTTACAAAAACGGGACCGAGACCTAATGTGGCCGAGACCGAGAACAAAATGTTTTCTATTTTTATTGTATTGTATTTTTTTTTTATTTGTATTTGTATTTGTATTTGTATTATTATTTATGTTTTGTTTTGTTTGTTTGTTTGTTTGTTTGTTTGTTTGTTTTTTTTTTGGGGGGGGGGGGGGGGCAGCTGCGTACACACCCAACGCACCCACCCCCCCCCCCCCCCCACCCCCCCCCCCCCCCCCCCCTGGCGTCGGGCCTGTAACATAAATAGCATGTATGAGGGATTCAGGGAGGTATCGTTTGTGATCAGAGGATGTACAGGGCCGGTGCTTTGCAAGATGGCACCGCGCGTCTCAATTACGAATCCGAACCTTAATTTTAAGAGCTATACATTTTATACCGCCCTCTAAATGTTTCTTATGACGCGTTAGCACAGTTTTAAGGACATCAAATAACACGGATGTGTTTCCCCAGGCCTTGCGAAGCGTGTTCGTGTGCTTCATATATCGAAGATCATTATGGTGAACGTGTTTCTATTTGATTCCAACCATCCAAACCTCGTAGAAAAACTTAATCTCTCTTTATGCTATCTTGGTGCATTGAATAATCCACACCTTTGCTTCCATTTCCTCGGCTATGAGCGAGTTCCTAGAATAATTATGTAGAATTACTGTTAAACAAAAGCCTTTTATTGACATGATTGAGGTTTTACTATTTTAGGCCAAGAAGCGTTACGTGATCCGAATCTAACATGGAGTGGAGTAAGTTTATTTCTGTCACAACGTTCGAACAAGGTAAACAATCCAGAAAGACATGCGCGCAATCATGGAAATGTGTGAGATCCTGTTAAAGAGATAGTTGAGTTTTGGTAGAGAGGGCGCTAGACTACTTTTTTTTGTGTGAGGTAATGAAAAACTGAGTGTAAAATTTGAAAGAGCATAATATTTAAATAATAAAATCATCTTTGTTTGATCAAAATCGGTTCAGAGACGGCTGAAATATCCATAAATATAAACATTTTGTTATAAACCTGGGGCCCCAGGTTTATTAGAGAATTTTGAACCAGCCGTTAAAAATTTTTAAAAATGCTTCCTCTTTTCAAAAAGTTACAAAATAGGTATTTAAATAGTTGTTGGTTATTTCTCTATCTAATCACTATTTCAACAAAGCATCACATGCACAATATTTTATTCAAAATGGTTGAAACCGATGAGCGCCCTCTTACGTTTTAACGGCTCTTTTTTTAATGATAACATGATCTTTACTACGTCATTTGTAATGTTATGTTCCTTTCTAGTTATAACTATTAGTTTGTAATGTAATGATGCAGGTTTTGGTTACGAAAATTCAGTTTCACCAAAACTGTACTCTCTTTACCAGAACTCAACTATCCCTTTAAGGTGGCACATTTTGAACACTGTTTACTCGGAAGTCTATGTTTAGTTTTTTTCGCCTTCTTCTGCTTCTTCCAAATTAAAGTACACACCGCGGCCGTCGGCGTATTATCGTACTATCGCGTTGGGCTCAGCGGAGCCTTATTTGCGCAACCTCCTGCTTGAATGTGTCCAAGGAGGTGCTTCCGACAAGGTTTGATGGAAGGGAATTCCATAATCTTGTCGCATCTGGGGAAAAAAATGTATTTTGGTATACTTGGGTTCTCGTGTAGGGGATTCGGAACTTGTCAGGATTACGTCGGGTAGAAGGACCAGTGGTTGGTGGTTTTCTCCATATGATCTCGAACCATCGTGTATGTAGGTACGGGGGCACGGGGAGCACGGGGGCACGTCGTGCCCCTCCCCATCCCAGCCCCGATAAGTTGACGAAAACAATACAACAAAAACATTAAGGGAACACTATGTTTAAACACAAACAAATACACAAGGTTTCCCCCCCCCCCCCCCACCCCCCCATCAAAAAATAATAAATAAGATAAATACATTTACAAAAAATATCAGTCCGACCACCTTTCGCTACTGTATACACATTATTCGTGATTTTGTCGGCATGTGAGCCGAATGTATCTGTCCTCCTTACTTTTACCTTACTTAGAACTATGTCATTGCACAATGCGCATGCGTGGAGAACGTTCTTTTGGGAAAGAAAGAAATGTGCTAATTCTTGACCCCATTTCGAGGAACAGCCTTTTTGAAGGGGCCTTGTGTTTCCTGCACGTCAGGCAGTACAAGTTAAAAATAGTAAAGTATTGTTTTTTTCTATTTATTGCATAAGAACGTGAACATTATTTAAGTTTTACGAATGATTGGGAAACCATTCAAGGCGTTAATACAATGCTCTTCTTTTCGGAAAATGCTATATTTCAGGCATCATTTTCCATAAAGGGCTGCGGTTTTACGAGGATGTATGTGCTCATGGGCTCAATGTAACTCACGTGGTTACACACATGAGAGTCTGCTCCGTCGCAAAAATAGCGAAGAAAGATTTGGGATCCTCTTCTTGTCTCCCCATTCGGGAAGTTTCTTTTCTTTTTTGCAGGGGTGCTGTTTTGGTGCAGGAGGTTTAAGCTTAACACGTTGCATCTTTATTATATACTTTAACCGCTTAAATAAAAAACGGTAAAGGTGTTCTTCTTAAAATGTGCCTATTCCTTGGGTAGTTGCATGCCATTTAAAGGACACGGGAACACTGAGTATGTTTTCACAATCGAGATGTTGTGTAGGAGGAACTTAGTTTGAGCAAAATCTGACAAGAATTACGAAATTACGATCGTTTGAACAAAATTTATATTGCAATTGATTACAGAATATCCGCCGTCTATACCTTATAAGTTTGACACAATTTGTCAAGGAAATGAACAAGAACTTATAATTGTTTTAAACAAATGCATTGATTGCTATTTTTCATAGAATCGACACCCTCTGTATATCATGTGATTCTCCTGCCATTACGAACTTACTGTCGTTTTGTTTTTGTACATGGTTACTTCACTACTTTCAATTTGTTTTCTTAAAACTTTTTTTTTAAAACCGTACAATAATGTGAGGATAAAATAATCGCTCGGTTCTTAATATGATTTAGCTCAAACAAAATTCCAGCGAATGTCGTTTCATTGCAAGGTAACATGGAAATGTAATATGTTTATTCTTCTGGGTTGTTCCCTTCAGCTGAAGTGATGATTAAAGCTTGAAGGCCACGCAATATGTTATGAGTTCTACGAGAAAAAAAAAATGCTTACCCATATCACCCTCATGTATGTATTCCGCAATGAAATATAAGTAAACCTAAATACATGATTAGAGGTTTACAAAAAAAATTACAAAACGTTGTCCATGTATCAAGCATTCATGTATAATGCAATACAACATATAGACCTAAACGTGCTATCTAAAAGGACACACACCAGCTAATGTGTGTGCTTTGAAAAAACCATAACAAATAAATGCTGCATACATTATTCAGCAATCGTTTATTATCTTGTAGCCTATAGGTGTTTCGTAATAAAGGATTCATGTTATATTCTGAAAAAATACATACTCATTATTCATGTATTGAAGTTCGTAAATAGTCCTGAAATAATGTTCTTCCATTTATTCATACGGCCGCCAAAAACATTAGAGATGGTTCTGATTTGTAAAGCAGACGTGCGGACGGTGCAATCTTGTGAAAGCCTCGCGCACTGTGCGCAATACATACTGACTCAAACCAAAGATTATAGAGTTAAGCGTCTTTGCTCAAACCTAGCGTAGTGTATGAATGTTCAGACCTGCCCTCTAGATACTCTTTCAAATCACTCTGGCATGTTAATGGTTAATCGAAGCTCTGAATGTTGGCTGGTTTGCCTAAATATATCCTGAATGTACTAATACGTAGACAAACAAAAACACACAAGTAAGAATACAAAACGTCATTCTGTTTTACATGGATCGTGTAGTAAATCATATCGTGAAGGCCAAACAAGACCTATATAGGTAGTCTGAGCTAACATGTCAGCTTCCTTTTTTAAATATTAGTTGGTAACATAAGACATCTTTGACGTATTTCTCGACGAAATTACCACTTCTGACTATATCCATGCTTCATTTAATCATACTTATAAGGTCACGCGTAAACTTAAAATCTATACTTAGCATTTACTTGGTCGTTGAGGAAAATGTAAAGAAGGCATTGTTTTTTAATAATACATCTTTATGTTGCGCTTAATGAACCGGTACAACTACAAATTAGTATTTTCTGCAAGGTTTTTCCTAGAATGTAGGCTAATTCCAGGTATAATTTTCACAAACAATTTCATTTACAGAAGCCTGTTATGGTTTTATCAGTATTTTCAAGTATTGTGTTTGCCGCGTGTGATCGAAATCTGCCGCGCTAATCAGTGCCGTAACTGTGATTTCCAATTCATTTGATTCGATTTGAATGTACATGTACTTTTGTATTTCCATTTTTAGAATCACAATTAATTAAAAGTCAAATAAACAAACAAATTAAGATGTGTATGACAAGGAATATACAATCATACAATACACACAACTATAGAATGAAACGAAATTGATTACGTAATTAAACAGAACAGTGTGCACTGATAATGTGAAATAAAGGCGAACCTAAAAGAAGAAGAGCTTGTAAGATAAAGGGGCGGACGAGCCTGAATACCCTGCATGTCCGTGTTTCTAATTTTAACCCCCAAAATTGTCCTCACAATTGTTGATGACCGATCATGGTGATACTAACCTAACCATAACATGATGTTGCTGATGTATTTTGTGTATTTTGTCCACACTCATGATTTGTGTTGGATGCACTTTGATGATCACAGATCATTTGTACGGGCCACATGCCCCCAGGCCCCCTTAGCTTAGTTCAGGTTTGTCGCCTCATATTGAACGACATTACATAAAGTTAAGGTGAGTTAAGCGCGCCAAAACACACATAACGTGCAGTTGAAAATTATTGATTACTGCGTTTTAGTTTCAAATCTATGCCGATGCTACAAACCACACAACTTGGTTGAGGTTTCATGACAATCTTAGATTTAGAAATTAAGGCCCGGTCACATATCACCGGATAGCGTAAACGGATGCCTGACGAATAGAAAATTTGCCAAATCAAATTATCCGGTGGTGAATGTCTTCTCCATTAATTCATGCACAGAACATTCCACTGGATATAACTACGTATATCACCTGACAAGGAACAAGAACGGACAAGAAACGCATACCAACTGACACGAACGGATTGAAAAGTGTACTCTCCGTACGTCGGTCATCCATTTACGCTATCTGGTGATATGTGACCGGGCCTTTAGTCAGGTGGTCATTTACGTCACAAAAAACACAAAATGTACAATGTGTTATATGCATTCATAAATATTGCCCAGTTCGTTGAAATAGAGTAATTTTTGTTAAAACAGGTGCAAATGAAATCGAAAACGGGCATAATCTAGCAAAGGAGAAAGTTAAATCATCAAAATGTAAAAACCTTTGAATTATTGATCACGGTCTTGATACGACAATCAATATTTTTGCTTTTAAAATCCGAACGACATTAGTGGTTTCTCCATTGGTTTTTTTATCACAACCATAAACCTGACATATGACACTAGGTATGATGGGCATTTACGTCACAGAATTCAATATAGTTGGTTTTCAAAATGGTAATTTGACCACAACGCTCAAATTGTGAATATTTAAACTAAGATAGTATTCAGTTATTGACTATTGCATTAAGTTTCAAATCAAAATCGATGTTACAGACCACATAACTCCATTGGAGCCTTGTTTCTGCCATAAAAACCATAGAGTTGGAACATTACCCGACATGGTTCCTACGTCATGACTTCCTAATCACTGTTTTCAATTATTGTCAACAAAGTTACTAGATCCCTTTAACCACCAAAATTATGTTAACATAAATCCATAGCATACCAAGTTGGTATGCTATGGATTTATGTTAACATAATTTTGGTGGTTAAAGGGATCTAGTAACTTTGTTGACAATAATTGAAAACAGTGATTAATAATTAATAAAATGTTTATTGGTGTTATATGGTATGTCCACAAAGTAATGTGTGAAATTTCACGTTGATTGGATGTTTTTTTACCGAGAAATTAGCAAAAATGCAAGGTGATATCCACTAATTCATTGCACTTACTTTGTACACGGCTAACACTTCAATCCCATAGGCAGTTTAACATTTGAACACTCCAATCGTAAATATATTTATAAATTTATAATTTATAAATGGCAATTTGAAAAACCGAAACCTGTCCCGTGCTTTTATTGTTAATATGAATAGGACAAAGTATGAGAGAACCACTAGAGTTTGAAGTACGTTTTAGGGATTTGGACAATGTTACAAAGTCCCTTTAAGTAGCTTTATGAAATTAACGCCATTATGGGTGCGAACAAATACTAGGATACCAAATTAAAAGGCGAATATAGAATGATGCATTTGAGTTTTAGATCACTATCAGATTGTTGCCTTTCGATTTAGATCGATTCCAATCAATCGATTACAAGCCGCTGTAACCGTATAATATTGCTGTGTAATTGATATGTTTCAAAGCCATTAACCTTGGAGTAGCTAGTACCCTGGGGTAGCAATGTGATTCTATTGGTCAGATGGCCATTTACGTCACGACGCGACGGTCGGAGGCATTTTGCCCATTTACGTCACGACGCGACGGTCGGAGGCATTTTGCAAGTCACCAGACAAAATAAAACAACAACAACCAATTTCTCAAGACTGCACAATAATGATTTAATGTTGATGATTTTGCCCGAAACATGATTCCACCAGAACATGTTCTGATTTTGCTAAAAAAATTACAGTACTTTTGCAAGCATATATATGACACGATTTGGCACGAATAGTATCATGCGATCTATTGCATATTGCACGAATGTATAGCATGATTTGCAAAGATTTTCGGTGCCTTTTGCCTAAATTTCGTCAAAACTCCATTCAAATTCGTCCTATGTATTTAGGAGGTAATTTTCTGTTATAAATTGTCTTGATGTAATTGTTAAATTGTAACATTAATTATATAGGGGGTAACACACACACACACACACGCACACACACATCCACACACACACACACATACGTTTAAAACATATCTTCATTCAATTATATATTTTTTGTATAGAAATATATGTAATGTTGTTATGTTTTGTTTTATATATTTTGTAAGAGATTTGAAGTAAATCAAACTGGACTTTTTATTTATTTTGTTTCATCTTGATTTGGAAATAAAACAAACAAACAAACACACATCACACATCACACACACACACACACACACACACACACACACACACACACACACACACACACACACACACACACACACACACACATACCCGTAAATCGTGTCAATCGAGGACCTAAATCCTTGTACTATGCAAACGTGGACACACTAATATGTGTCACATTGATATTCTGCGTCCAACCGAGGACTATTGTGTATGTGTTTGACTTTCTGCGTCCAACCGTGGACGTACGGGGTGCACGTTAATTTTTCCGGATTTTCGATGCGCGCGCATATGAATGGCATATGAATTAGCAATCCTTTGCACTAGTTAAGTAAACGAGGACGGTCCACGGTTGGAAATGTGTCCGTGGTTGGATAGTAGTGGCATATATTATGTCCTCGGTTGGGGGTGCTTACAGACTCACACACACACACACACACACACACACACACACACACACACACACACACACACACACACACACTGGTTTTCCTATCCCAACAAAAGGCTATACCACCTGACGAATTTGAATGACAAATTCACGAAATTGTTTGCACAATGACGAAATTGAACTTAACATTCACCACCCGCTCAGTGGCCGAGACGAATTCCAATGACAATTGACGATTTTGAATGCGAAATATTTGAAATTGGTTGACCAATGACGAAGTGGAATGACCATTGACGAAATTGAAGTTGGGATTTACGCTCTGTTGGTTTCTCGGGACGAAATTGAATGACGAATTAATGAAATTGAATGACAATAGTGTTAAAATGAATGGGAAAACCTATATATATTATATGTTATCATTAAAAATGTGCATTGTGCAATGTGACATAGCAAGGTACCTGGATGAATGATGCATTATTGAATTAGCCGTGTCTAAATCTAGAATAATTCGATGCCACCGTAGGTATTCTAAAGTTGTGATGCAAATTGTGGTCCGGCTATTGAGATAAGTATTTGTTCTATCACCTGACTCCAGGGCCCCGTTGCAAAGCAAATTGCAATCGATTGCGCATTTAGTCATTCTGACTTGAAATAAATCGCCACTTTTCAATGGATCGTATTTGTTTCTCCAACGGGTCCCATATCTCAGAGCTAACCATAAACCAACTCACGCGAGAACATGGACACTAATCGGATGATAGGCGCGATCCAACAAGGTCTTCCCACAAACCCTCGGAGACTAATCCATTTGTTATACTAACTTCGATTGCACCGTAATACGTTTTTTTCTTTTCTTTTTGAATAGCAGATTGTCTATTAAACGTCGTGTTAACACTGAAGCGGGTATTTTGTGACAAATTTAATACAATATAGTTGTGTTTATTTCATTTTGTTTTTATTTATGGCATTGCGTTGTGAGCAAAAAGTCGCGAGGCAACAAAGGCTGACCGGGAGTCTCGGTATAAATGAGTGGCAATCTGTGACAAAACCTAGTAACTCATGGACCAGACCAACCATGTTCATTGCATTATCATGTTCCCATCAATAGTATGACATTCCCGTAGGCTCTGTATTAATAGAGGACACCATGTTCCCGTATAAGCAAATGGTTAAATCATTTTAAAACAGGAATGTGCGGCTAAAAGTGTGAGGATAAAATAAGTATGCACGAGTGTGTTTAAATACACTCATCTAGTCCATTATCAGCGTTTTGAATCGTCTTCCAGGCTAAACAACCCGAGACACGTTTAAGGCTGAATGCCAGCTAGACAAGAGCATATAAACGTACAGATGTTCGCCCTGCTAAGTGGAGCTCCCGCCTTTCTAAAGGCTCCGTTATCACGTATTATTTGCGCGAGGACATGGCCACCAACTCTCATATTCCTCTTTAAGCATGTCAAGCGTCCACGGCCAAGTATGTAGGGTGATATACCACAAACTGTCGGGTTTATTATACCATGCTTAAAAGAGTCAGCCGTCTTGATATCACAAACGACTGGCGAGCCCAGGCTAAACACACTGACGATGCATTGACCCTCTTTACAAGAATACTCTAGTAGCTAACCCTCCCATCTTACGTCAACCGCATTATGCCACCGTAACTATGATGTGTCCAGATTTGTTTGTGCAGAGTATACAATTTATTTAAGTCAAATTCATCAGTTTTAAAGGGACTTAGTACAATTTTCCAAATCCTCAAAACTTACGTCGAACTCTTGTGTCGTATTTAAGCACGGGACAGGTTTTTTTTCTTCAGATTTCCATTTCGTTCAAACAATATTTACGATTGAAGTGTTCATATGTTAAACTGTCTACGGGATAATTTAAGCTGTGTACACAGTAAGTGCAAGAGTTAGTGAATGTCATTTTGCTTTGCATTTGTGCTAATATCTCGGCCAAAAACATCCAATTAACGTGAAATGTTCACACATTACTTTGTGGACAAAGCAGATCACACCAAAACACATTTTATTAATCACATATCACTTTTTGCACTTTTCAACAAAGTAGATCCCTTTATTAAATATGTGCGTATGACATAGTGCCGTACAGGTATTGATTACATTTACAACATGCTACTCGACAGATAAAGCACTAAGTTAAACGTGAAGATTAGCATTCAAAGCACACACGTAAATAGCAGTGCGTGGGTACTCGGTCTTCATATTACACGTATCTGACCAATCGTGTATTACTATCACAGTATCACACTCGAGGCTACACGTCTCACATGACCCTTCCGACTTCGGCAGCAAGTGTTGACACAGGGCTTCCATATGTTTCCACCCTTATAAGATGATAATCGGACCCTGGTTTGAGAGAGTGGAGACACGTGTTTCACTATCACGTTTGTAATTTGACCCAATTCGTCGTCAATTCAGACAAAGTATTATTCATATCCTAAACTCAAATTTGGCATGTGCCTCATGGTATTTCAATTATACTTGAGTATAAGAAGGCCATGGATTAAAATTTTTAGTTGGATATTCTGTTACGATAATATGAAAATGGCTGTGAAATACATATTACCAAGGAATATTCTTTCAGAAAATACTCGCCGTCAATTCGGTGGATTCACAATACAGTGCGCCACCTATCGGTTGCAGCGGACAGGCCGAAATCCGCAATGCCTCATGGGAAATGGTCGACATCGAAATATAAGGCCGTATACAGCTCAGTGGTGCTAGGCTGTAATATAATAATAATAATATACATTTATATAGCCCAAATTGCAAAAAGCCTCTAAGCGATTAAATAATTATTTAATTATTATTACCCATGGTCAACAGGTACATTTCAAACCTACACAATGATATTGCATACTTTCTCAACTCCCCAAAGGCATTGGGCAGGGTTCGAACTCGGGATCTCATGATCGGAAACCGCGCGCTCTACCAATCTTGCCACAACCACATCCACATGTACTGTGATGTCGGTTTACCGTGATGTCGACCCCGAAGTTGGAAATTTGCCTGTCCGCTGCAACCGAAAGGTGGCGCACTGTATTGTGAATCCACCGAATTCAGACAAAGTGGTATTAATCCAATCCTAAAATTATACTAGTACAGTATTGCAATTTGACATATGTCACGTATTTGAATTGATTTAATTATATAATACGTATTATTTTCTAGTATGATATGGGTAGGGATTATTATTGTCCGTTGGATTTATATATGATGACAGGACTCTTTATGCGACATAACCTTATAATAAACTAGAAAATAAAGCAGGAAAAGTATTTTAGGGGGGAAAGTAATATGTGAAATGGATTTTTTTTAAACTATTTTACCGCTTTGCATTAACAATTTTAGCATGACTTGAACGTTCTACATTTAAACGCTCAATGCGCTTTATTGTAGACGTGTTTAACCACAAAAAATAAATATAATCAATCAATATGCACGTTACATACCACAATGTCTATCACAATCTATACCATGCAGGCGTCGCTAAGGAATTTGCAGATAATTTAAGCCTAAAGCCACATTAAAACCACATTATTCAACCACGCGGCAATTCCCTCTCAATTTCATCTGCATTTGTTCTCCTTTTAGCCGCCATGCCATTCCTTCAATCTCTCAATCGTTATATTATTTTGTTTTATGCTTTGTGTGCTATTTAGGATATTGCTTAAAAGAGATAGTAACTTTGTTGGTGTGTGCAAAACACGGACGAAGGGTTCATTCAATGTGTATTTCAAAATCTGTGATCTAATATGTTCACTGGGTGATGTGTGAACATTTCAGGGCAAATGAGTGTCATACTTAAATACATACACCATCCATAATACCATAATGTTCGTGATATTTGAATTTCGTAAATCGATGCGGTTCCTTTTGAATGTTTGAGGCATACAAATAGTCGTGACACATTTGTACTTTTGTTCGTGTTTTTCGAGTTAGAACATGGCTTCCCAATGAGAATGACAACTGCAGTAGACGATTAAACATAGCTAATGGGGTATTGAGCGAACTTTCTCGGTTCGAGGTGACTAGACAGCTCCTGTGGGACGTCCCTACCCGTTTCGCCCCTAGGACTGGGTATCGATTCGGAACACTTCCTGTAACTGTATACGCCACACGCATCACGTGATTTCCTGTCTGATACGGCGGGTTGACTGGGCCATCCATCAAGCTGCCATCGACTGAAAAAATATTGACTATAAGTTCACCCTTTTTTTGTGTCACCCTCGAACTTTCTTCCGCCCTCTATCGATTTGCTCCCGAATAAAACAAATCCCCTTTGCCATAATGTTTCATGAATGTAGTCGTCCATTCGTTATCACAATCAACATAATAGATTTACTCACCAGTGTCCATACAGAAGTGTTAATGTTGATATTATTCCCTCTCCCTTAAATCTCTCCCAGCCTCCCCCTCTCTCTCTCAGTCTCCTCTGCCCCCCTCTGTTTCACTCTCTCCCTCTGAATGGGACATCCATCAAGCTAACATCAACTGAAGAATCATTTATTTAGTTCACCCTTTTTAGTGTCATCCTCGAACTTTCTTATTTATTTATGTATTTATTTATTTATTTTCCGAAACACAAGTTAAAAAAACAGTAAATACAAAAGATTCAGAGGGATGGCCCATTCAGCGCCGTCTATGTAGACATTGCTGATCTACCATGGGGTCCCTTAACAACAATATACTAACAATAATTAACAACAATTTACAATAATTAACAGTAATTAACAATATAATCAAGAAATTTAAAGAAATGTGCGTCTAAGAAATTCTGTTTTGGGTTTTGGTAAAAAAAAAAATTCCATTTGATCTTAAGCCCGGCGCAGACAGAGCCGACTCGACCCGATCCGACTGGTTTTAATCAGGCTAGAGTTGGGCCCGGTCGGTCGGAGCAGATTTATCGTGTTGAATCGGCCCCAACTGGCATCCGACTGTCTCTCGACTGGCAAAATGTGTGTCGCGAGGCACTAAAAACTGAGCCGATCGGAATGACAACCAGTCGAGTCGGCTCTGTCTGCGCCGGGCTTTAGAGAATAACTATAATCACGAAATTGAAAGGATCTTTTTAAATAAAGCGTTAAATGAGTTAACTCATGTGTTGCCTTATATACCATTGAATAATACGATTAATACGATTTCCCTTTGCCATTTCGTCCATTCGATATCACACTACGACCACGACAGGATTTCCTCACCAGTATCCATATAGAATGTGTTAATGTTAATATTGTACCCCTCCATTAAACATGTTAAATCTCTCTCCACCTCTCCCCATCCCCCCCCCCTCCCCCTCTATCCCCTCCACCCCCCCCCCCTGTCTCTCACTATCTTTCTCTCTGACTAGAGGGTGATGCATAAAGAGTTGCGATTAAATCACACAGTTGCGATTTATACGCGCATTTCCGATTTGCGCATTTCGTCACATTTTCTGACTTGCGATAAATCGCAACTGTGCGATTAATCGAACTTTTATGCAACACCCCAGGTCAGCCATTAAGCTACCATCGACTGATTCATTCTTATAAAGTTTATTCTGTCTAGTTTCATTCCTCTAGATCAGTTTGCTGCTAATAATTGAAAAAAAGAACGATTCTCCTTTTCCATAATTTGAGGTTTCATGAATGTAATCGATCACTTATGTTTGCCCTATACGACGTAATCATGTCTTGCATGTTGTTATTAACCCCCATCCTCTTATATCTCTCTTCCCCTCCCCTCTCTCTCCGCCCCCCTCTTGCTCTGCCACTCTCACTAATTCTCTCTGACTAGGCCATCCATCAAGCTATCATCGACTGAAGTACCCTTTAATACTCGGTTCACCCTTTTTCGTGTCATCCACGAGCTCTCTTTTTTCCTCTTTCAATTTGCGCCTATGGGACACGAGATTCCCCTTTAATCCATCTACGGTTTCATGAATGAAATCGCTCACTTGCTTACACAAGAAACGACTATATCTACTCATCTGTATTCGAAGAGAATGTGTTAAATGTTGTCAATATTCACATCCCCAGAAATATATCTACATTCCCTGCCCCATCCCGCTGCCTCTCTCTCTCTCGTATCTCTCTTTCTTGACTATATTCCTATCTTGATGTTCGATATTAATGACTTGTTATCTTCAGTAGATATAAACATTGCGGGACTATTCTCCCCCTCTCTCGTATCTCTCTCTCTCTTGACTATATTCCTATCTTGATGTTCGATATTAATGACTTGTTATCTTTAGTAGATATGAACATTGCGGGACTCAGGGGTATAAATAATTTCCACCCCCCCCCCCCTCAATTTAGCCCTCCCCTATCAATACATCCTCAATGTATTTCGCATTCTATGTCCTCCTCTCTCTCTCCTCCCCCCCCCCCCCCCCCCCCCCCGCCAGCTGCCACCCTCACGTTATGTATGAGTGTGTTCACCCTTTCTCCCTTTCGTTACATATAATGATTAGCTCTCTGTGTTAGTTTTGTGGGTATTTTTTGCATTCTGTGTGCGTTTGTTGGTGTGCGTGAGAGTCGTTGTGTTTGTTTCGCGCGTGTGCGAGCGTATACCGTGTGTGTGTTGTGATCATCATTCCAGTAGGATTCGTCTAGGCCGGCTGTAACGTATAAATTCTATCTATTCACATTGTCTCATCTGATTGATTTATACCGTTAATCGCAAGATGGCGCTCTTTACATGTGCTTGTCCACGGACCTTTATTTTCCTAAGAATTCGAATACCTTCCTCTATTAATGAGTAGTCAGTCATTCGTTAACAAAAATAAATACGCGTCAATTAAAATACGAATTTACAGTCGTAGAAATCTAGAAGCCAGAATTCGAATCTTACCGAAATCTAAATAATTTGTTTGTCTTTGTTTGGATCTTAATTATGAAGAAGATTCCCTTCTGTTTGGGCAAGTGCAAGCTATGTGTATGTTTCGATCTCGTATTATGTAGTCCGCATCTATTGCCACCAATTGTGTTGTGGTAGAAGGGTTCAACTCTGTTCATTATTTCACATGAAAAGCCAATCAACACCTATATAAAACAATACATTCGATTAAAAGGTAGATGTTCAGGCGTGATAAATATGGATATATTATGTGTGCGGCAATCAATTCAAACATTATCAAAATTAATTTAAAAGCCATGTTGGCATAGTTCCACGATTGTCTATAATACATATTTATCAAACTCCGGTTCAAGTTGATATCTGTAAAGTCGTATGTTGATCAAACAAACCATGCACACGTTGTTTGGTGAAAATAAATCGCATAATCAATTATAATTTAAACGTCCATTTCGAAAATTTCTTTATTTTCATCCGGGCAGAATATGCTCAGTTGTAGTTACAATTTGAGGGGCATCAAAGATCAACTAAATTATGTACATGGTTATGTCAAAATAAATAAATATATCTTACACAAGCAACATATGATTTGTTTTACTTTTTTGTGCGTGTCTTGTGATATGATGACCGAGTAATACATTCATAAAGTTGTGCGCTATGACACGTGGTTTCCGTATCAATAGAAAACTAGCATACACTAGACAAAGTCACAACTTATGCCCCGTGAAGGATACTTTATAGCTAACAAAGTAAATTTCTTGTTAGGTATTGATTTGGTTATTTTTAGGACTGTGTGATCTTACACGTAGCTACATCGTCAATAACCATGATAAGAATTACATGTACCATAGACTTAGGAAAAATCACAATTAATATCGCGCGTAGGATACAATAAAGCTAACAAAATACATTTCTCGGTGGGTTTTGACATTGACATTATTAGGACTACATGCATTTTTAAAGGTTAGTTTTCTAAACGTGACTCCATTTGCACCTTCTTTCATCAATTATGCAATATTTGAAGAGGTTATTTCCAAAAGGGGGTAGATCCACTTTTTCAACTTTGAAGTAAAGCAGGTTTCTTTGTCAAACTTTGCACACATGCCTATGGGAATATAAATATGGATCGTCCCATATTTTGAATTTGATTGTGTAATTTGTCCTAAAATGTGGATTCTAGATAGCTACGTAGCTTATTAATGTACTGTTATCGCTAACTCAATTTTTGTTATGGAAAGTGGATTTACCCCCTTTTGGAACTAAGCTCTTCATTTGTTTGCTCGATCAACTTCGATCTAACGTGACTTGACTGGCTGGCTGGTGGGCTTATAAACCCAGGGCAGCACATGTCTCTCCCCTTTTACGATTATTTCCCCCTTTTCCCATGCTTCGATCAATGTGTTTTATATTTAGCTGGCGCACTGTATCGCTTGAGCTTTAATTGAGACATTTGAGGTTTTATTAAATCGTTTGCGTGGTTAATCCACAATTCATGTTTATCTATTATATTTGACAGCAGATATTTAGTCTGTACACCTGTACTAGACGACTGACTGTCCATGTGGTTGCCAGCACGGGGTCTGCAAGTCAACAGATTGAAACACGTGTGGTGCCTATATTAATTTTGAAGAGGCGTTTTATCCTTTAAGCGAGTCACGGTGGAGACTATTTTAACCTCATGATCGGATGTTTGTAAAGTAGACTTTTGAGATTTCGTGTATCCACGCCTGTTAGGCCTGTTGGCTCCTTACCTTTCACAGTAAAACAAAACAAAACTCTTTGAAAGGGACGGTGAAAACTTAAAGGGATTTATTATATAGTAACCTTGTTAAAATCCACAAAATTCAATGGAAACTTTAGCGGTTTCACATACCTCAACTCGTTGTATTCGTATTATCAATTGAAGCATGGAACATGTTTCTGTTTTCCTAATTTATATTTCGTTATAACAATATTTATAATTGAAGTGTATTTCCTTAGGGTTTGACATTCTCAGGTGGATACGTTCAACTGTGTGCGAAGTAAGTGCAATAGGTTAGCAAATACCGCATTGCATGTTGCTAATTAATGGGTCATCTGACATTTATTTACCGCAGTATATGTTCACACATCACTCGATGGACATAATTATACAAACATTCACATGAGATCAACCATTCATGGGTTTTTGCGCATGTCAATAAAGTTACTATATAGATACATGTTCAACCATGTTAACCATTTGAGTGCCACGGCCGAGTGTTGCCACGTTAATCATATATAATTCGATCCGTTAGTTTGTTCATAAATGCAAATACTACACGAATGTTCATTGAACCGTTTATAGATTTACTAATTACCAAACTCCTGCATTGTAGATGAATGGATATCGAGATAGACATGCAGACTTATCTAAATAATTGGATGTTAATTAAGTTGGCAAAAAGAAGGATAATGTGTGAATTTCGTAATCTGAATGTAATCGTAATGTTGTCGACAGAAATACAAACAAAGGGTGCGTGCAAAATGTTTGCTTCAGCACATATTTTATACTATTGAAGAAAATGAATTATATAGAAGAATAAGAATAGTAGGAGGGGGAAGAAAAAACGAGGAGGCTGTGCAATACTTGAAAGCCATGCGAGAGAAGATCAGAGGGGTCATTATGAGAGTTCGGCTGAGATGTAATCCACCTATATACATGTAAGAGTTTATATATTTCCAAGTCCTCCCCTAAACACGTATATAATTTTGTTTTCAGCACAGCTATAAACTATGTTTGATTAATTATGTAAGATATATGTCTGTGAACGTGGTAGCTTCGGGGTACAACTGACTCCACCATGTGGTTTCCAGCACGTGGTTTACCATCAACATATTGAATGAAACGTGTGTCTTATTTTTAAAGCTATACTTTTCCTCTTTGCGGCCACCTTTGAGTTTGATAGTAAAGTATTAGTTGTATCAAAATGATACTACGCACATTAAGTTAAAGGTTCACTGCGATAGAGTATTTAAAGGGATATAGTAACTTTGTTGACATGTGCAAAAAGTGATGAATGGTTGATGCAATGTATATTGTTGGTATATCATATGTCCACAGGGTACTGTGTGAAAATTTCAAGTCAAATGGACATTGAATGGCCAAGTTATGAGCGAAAATGCAAAGTGATAGTCACTAAACTCAATGCACTCACTTTGTACACGGTAATAAAAAACTCCGGGGGAGTTTTTCTTATCTGAATACTTCGATCGTACATATCTTTGTAACGAAATGGAAATTTGAAAAACCGAAACCGAAACCGAAACCTGTCCCATGATTTTATTGGTAATACGAATACAACAAGGTATGAGCATAGTCTATGGTATGAGGGAACCGCTAGAATTAAAATGTTGTTTTGAGGATTTGGACAATGTTACTAAGTCCCTTTAAATAATGCAAGCAAGCACAAACAATTGTTTTGTAGTCTAACTATTAGGCTCTTCCTTTCTTCTCCTTTTGTATTGAGACTGTATCTATCATTTCATTATTATCCTCAGTTTACCAAGTTCAAAGAATAATCACCCTTTACATCGCAAAATAAACCATTGAATATCTAGAGATCTGTTTTTACTAAAACGGTGTAAATAAGTTGATGTGAACATCAGGTACACAGGCAGAAAGTAAGGAAGGGTCTGTAGTTGCTATAGACTATTAAGTAAATTATTTCATGAGCTAAATGTCAATATCATTCCACGATTATTTTATTTTCTGTTAAGGCTAGCTCGTAAATGATACGTTCGTTCATACTGAAACAAATTTCGAAACTCCAATTTCGGCTCGCAAAAATGGGACATTATCTTAAATGGGGACGCTTTATCCTAAAAACACTTCATGGTCAGTAATATGGAAAACATCATCTACACTGTGGTCCTTTTTGGTGAATCTGTAGAGTGTGTTGTTCCATACCTGTGAATCTATAAAATCATAGATATTACGGATGAGTGTACGCGCATACCCTACTTCTATGGGAGAATACAGGTTACCGACATCAAGGGCGCCGCATTTGACTATTACCTCTATGTCATATTCGGTCAAACTCATTTCGTGTATACGCGCAAAGCCATGTCATATTCGGGCAAAGTCATATTCTTGGAAAATCAACTCATATTTGGGAAAAACTCATATCATATCGGGCTAAATAGAAAATGAAAAGTACAGTGTATATCATTCGTGGCGTAGCCTTATTAGACTGATTGGAGGCTATAATGGTTTTGGACACACACACCACATGTATGTATATTAATTAATATTTGAACAGAGATTTTCCCCAAATGTATGTTATTGCTTGGGGGGCACATGCCCAAAATGCCCCTGTCCCTTTGTCGCAACACCGGGGTCAGTTTCACATAAGGCACCTACAGCCTTTCTACTAATTTCTTACACTTTATAATTTTGTCCGTTATTTGTTTACACTGTATCTTGAACTTGTATGCCTTGTATTTCTGTTACTTTGCTTACCTTGTCAACTTGTTGTTGTTATAAAGTGTTAAATAAACTGAACTTGAACTTGAACTTGAACATATTATACACTGTTCGGAAAAATAGTAATGTTGATCTCACAATGAGCTTCTAGAAGAATAGTATTGAAGAAGAAAAATACAATTATAGAAGAATAAGAATAGTAGGAGGGGGAAAAGAAAAAATGAGGAGGATGTGCAAGACATGAAAGCAAAGCGAGAGAAGATCAAAGGGGTCATTACAAGAGTTCGGCTGAGATGTGATCCACCTATATGTTAAAGTTCATATCGTAGATGTTCCTAAGTCCACCAAAACAATAACATATTTTGCTGTCAGCATAGTTATAGAGTAACTATTTTTGATTAATGGTGTAAGATATTCTGTCTGTGAACGTGATAGCTTCGGGGTACAACTGACTTCACCATGTGGTTTCTAGCACGTGGTGTACCATCAACATATTGAATGAAACGTGTATCTTTTTTCTTTTTTTAAGATAGTCTCTCCTTGTAGACACCTTCGAGTTTGACAGTAAAACAATCATAGGGAAACAACGTACATTGCTGGTGGGAATTGAAGGTTCACTTTGATAATTATAGGTTTTAAATGATGCAAGCAGAAACAATTATTTCGTAGTCTAACCATCAGGCTCATTCACTTTATATTATACATGTATCTGAGTATTATTATCATTATTACCATTACACCATGATACATCGCACACAAAAATCTGATATAATAAATATAGTGCTGCATATCCGAAATAATGGTTAATAATGTGGATCGCAGACATCGTGACAGCATCTTTAGTGGGGACGCTTTATCCTTTTAAGCGCGTCATTGTCATTTATATAGTAAACATGACCCACACTATTGCCATTTTCAGTGAATCTATAAAGT
Source organism: Echinarachnius parma (assembly GCA_037951105.1). NCBI lineage: Eukaryota > Metazoa > Echinodermata > Echinoidea > Clypeasteroida > Echinarachniidae > Echinarachnius > Echinarachnius parma. Next base: position 131,354 of record JBAMJV010004356.1, read on the forward strand.
GTGTTATTCCGTACCTGTGAAATCTCAAATCACGACGGATGCGTCTAACCTACTTTCCTGGGAGACGACACTTAACCCATTGTATTCGGGAACCTAGTGGGTCCTGTATTAACTATATGAGGATTATAACATCTAGTAGGGAACAGGTTAAAGTGGTCCCGACATCAAAAGGGTCCAAAATTTGACTATATTATGACATATGTTTGTTCACAGAGAATACACATAATATTATGATAATAGTTGTTTTCTTAAAAGAAGGCTTGTGACGTCATTACAGGCGGAAGTTCAAATTTGTCTGTACAGATACATTTTCGCCTGCAATGACGCAATTTAGCCGCACCCCCAAAATCGTGTCATGGGCAGCTTTTAAAATTGACGAAAACATGGCATGTGTTGTTATTGTAATCATTTTAACACTAACTCGATCAGGCTGAACAATTGACCTAATAATATTTGCATGTGTTTATCAATTTAAAAAACTATTTGGTTTGATGAGTTTATAGACAAAACGATCAATTAGACCCAATGCATGGTCTAAACTGCCTTGCTAATAACCTGTTCTTCTTCATCAGACCCACACACACATGATTCAGTATGGTTAGAAGTTTTCAAATTGTGATAACCAATGTACGGGAACCCACTTTTCTGAACTTTGTAATGATATGGACTGTTCTCTTTAATATGTTGGGTTTTGGTTCGCTTTAAATAATCTGTGTGTACTGCCTGGATTGTATACCTACACGCTTTCTGACTGGACGCAGATGTGCTGTCACATGCATAGGAGAGTATCTATTTTCAATTATTGATGTGTCTGAGATAAATGCATGTTTAAAAACGTGATAACTACAGGTTGCATATATACTAGCGATATATTATTTGAAGAGCGTAATATTTACAAAAGGTGTTATATCCACTGTATCAAGTTTGTCGGATAGAAACGCATTTATTTCGCACATGCCTTTGCAGTCAGGGCGTGCGTGGTCGGACTGATAGGGGTAGGGACAAACGAATTATTGGGGGCACACTCTATGTATCTTTTCAATTTGTAAAGGAATTTTCCCTCATGTGTTGTTTGTATCATTTAATTAAATTATTGGGGGACGTTTCCCCCTCCCCCGCGCCGCTCCATCGGCACTGGTGTGGCGTAATTTCACTTTATCTTTATAAAACTTAGATTCGTAGCTAGTTACGTCACGTAGCTTCTAATTGCACTGATATCGTTAACCGAATTTGAATGGAAGTGAATTTGACGCTTTTTGGAATTGATCTGTTCATTTGTGTTTCGCATTGCCAACCACGTGACTTTGGGTTGACCTGCTTGGTTTACCTTCCCGTCATCCAAACTCACTATGACCTTTGAGCAAGGCCTCGCGTCTGAATAGCTGCAGGAACGATTGAACGCGAGGGGAGACTATTAGCCGAGCGGCGTAGCAGCGAGGATCGTTCGTTGCGATAGTCGCGCTCTCCAGTCGTCCCTGCATATTGTGTACCATACCATGCATTAATAGACCGGTGTCGGAGCCCACAGAGGTTTGGTGCATCGAAAAGCGTACTGATTTCTGAACATATGAACATTTAGAGGGGAATGTAACAAATCCAAATATATGAGTCTGCCGGGGTCTTCCCGGGTACCAAAGGCTCCTTTGCGCCTCCAAAATATGGCCCCTGGGAAATACCCGATGCTTCTATTTTGTGCGAATATACCGTGTTATTCATCGCTCACTACGGGCTCAGCGAATCGCGAACAAAAGAAAACAACACGTGCATCTTTCGTTCTTCGAAATATTTTACTTTGGCTGTTTTGAAAGACGAAATACACGTTTAACGCATTCAAGATACCACCCCAAACCTCTTGCACAAAATAGAAGCATCGGGTAGAAGCATCAGGGGCCATATTTTGGAAGCGCAAAGGAGCATTTTGTCTCCGGGATGCCCGGCAGACTCATATATTTAGATTTGTTACATTCCCCTCTAAATGTTCATATGTTCAGAAATAAGTACGCTTTTCGATGCACCAAACCCCTCTGGGCTGCCGGTCTATAAGCTCAGCTCAGACGAGAGGCCTTGTCAAAAGGCTGAACTCACTCTGACCTTCCAACGTAAACTACTTTGTTAACCAGTGTATTATATAAGTAATGTGCCTGTTCACGTAATAGCTCCAGGGTACAACCCAGTGGGGTAGCGTCGGGTCGGGAGGGGGGGGGGGGGGGGGGGGGGGGGCACGGGGGCACATGTCCAAACTAAATAAATAAACACAACAACGAACATACTACCGGGAACAATCTGTAACAAAATTTTAAAAAAATTAAAATACATAATAGAGTGTGTTCGCCAATAATTCTCGTTGCCCAAATCTTTTCGGCCACCCTACACAGTCCTGCACTCTGGTACAACCAAAGAACGAACATCTCCAGCTAAATCCTATATTCAATGATTGTTTTACAGAGGCACCGGAGGGCAGGTCCAAGTTATTTATCAAGTGCATCACGCTCGTCACATACATCATGAATTATCGTCATATTGGTCTAAATTATGAAAACATTTTCGGTCGATAATTAATTTTGATAATCTAGGCGTTCGTGGTCATGTTATGTTAGAAAATAGTCAGTGGTGTATACGTATTCAAAGATGAATATTAATGGTAATGTATATGGACCATGAAGACGGGACAACGTGTATTGATGACATGACGTTGCCCCAGAAAAAAATGAATATGTTACAGTGCAAATCTCTGTCATTCTGACGCCTTACTTACATCGTCATCCCTTTCAAAAATAGGACCTGGGGGTGTTTCACAAAGATACTAAGTTGAACTTAACTCTAAGTGGGACTTAAAGGAATGGAAAACCGTTAATTTCTTTGAAAACAAATTGTAAACATCCTTTTAAAAGGCATAAAATGTTGTTTCAAATCATTAATATTTTATATATTATCATGGAGATTTTCCTGTTTTTCATGTAGAATTTATGAAAGTCTAAAATACTTGCATTTTTACATTTGAATATATTTGTTATTCCATAGGCTACAAATGGCTTTCCATACTTTTTAAGTAGTGTTAAGTTCAACTTAGGATCTTTGTGAAACACCCCCTGGAATAATTATGATCCTTTGTCCTCCTGATGCCCTTCACACATGCCAAACTTCCCAAGTCCCCTCAACAGTCTATTTTATTCGCTTAAAATGAAATAAATTACCTTTTCAGAGCAGAAAGTTACTTACATCGAAATATTGAAGTTCAATTTTTCTTCATAATTATGCGTTCAGCCTTTCTAAGAATTGTATATTTGATACACATACATAATATTGATGCCCTTATAGTGTAGATTATTTATTCGCAGAACCTATTCATCGATTCTATCATTGTTTATATAACGCCTTAGAATGTTCTCGTGTTGTGATTGGCTGAATTCAGGTCACATGCTATTCAGAAAAAATGATCTATCTGCACTCAGTAACTGACGTCAGCCGTGCTATAGTCGAATAATGCACGGCTGACGTCATCAATTAAATGAGTGATGATGTACCGGCGGTACACCCTACACGTTATTAAACGTACATTACGCGTCGTGTGAACATGCATGCATTTTTATAAGCGTGCTTTAATCGTTGTTTGTTTGTTTACTGCGTTGCGAGTTTACTCTGAATTGCGCGGACAACAAGCGCGCTAAGCGGGCACAAGCTGTCTGGTCGCGTCGTTATAAGCTAGATGTTCATAAAGGTTGTACGTACACGTCAGGTACTTCTAATTCTCCCGTGTACAAAGACCGCGTCGCGTTTAAGCGTTCTATACTGGTACTACGCTTAGCTTAGTTCTCGCACTTTGAACTCAAGTACCTATTTCACTTGGATTATTCATCTGGATTAAAATATTGACTCGCACCTTCTTTGGATTGTTTATCTGGATAACATTATGTTTGTTTATTGTACACTGGATCGAACATGGTATGTATATTACTTTTACGATGGCGAATTTTGTGTTATTAAACTGAAGATCGATGAACTAGGTCTACCGGCCTAGCAAATGTTCTTGATTGAACGTTACTCTGTATACCAACAAGTTAACTAAATATGCAGTGAATCCTCTTGAAGCTTTTGCAAAATGTGTAGGGCTAAACTCTCTTGATTGAGGATGTTGATCATTTGAAAGCGGATGAACTAGACAATGTGTTGAGTCGCTTTTATGCTGGTTTGAGAAAGGATGACGGGACATTGTACACAAAAAAGAGCATTCAATTTTACGGCGAGTTCTTTTGGAACTGGTTAGAGCTTCATGGACATGTTGGAACGGCATCGTTTTTCCTGGGATTATAAAAACATATTTTGTGTCAAAAGTGTAGTTGTTATATAAAGAAAATAATTAATGATTTCTCGTGCGAGGGCAGTCTATTGCACTCAGCGTGCAGCCCCGTCCGTACTATTGAACTCGCTACTTCGTAGCTCGTTCAATAGTACGGACGGGGCTGCACGATTCGTGCAAATAGACATGCCCTATCGCACTCAAAATCATCAATTATTTCCTTAATATTATGCATGGTACATGACCAGGGAACAGAAAATGTCAGCTGTTTCTTATAGCCATTAGGTAATTGGTATAGCCAGTACTTACCTTAGGCCGTAGCTGTTATAATCAAGCAAGATAATATAATTCTTATGTCTGCAAACGTGATAGCTCGATCTACATGTAACTTACCATGCGGTATCTAGCACGTGGTTCCCAAGCCATCATTACTGACAATTGCGTATGTTATTCTGGGGCGTTTATCCTTTGAGCTTTAAAACAGTATTTTATAGCTAGTACTTACCTTAGGCCGTAGCTGTTATAATCATGCAAGATAATATAATTATTATGTCTGCAAACGTGATAGCTCGATCTACATGTAACTTACCATGCGGTATCTAGCACGTGGTTCCCAAGCCATCATTACTGACAATTGCGTATGTTATTCTGGGGCGTTTATCCTTTGAGCTTTAAACAGTATGCTGCAAAGATATATATATTGTATTTTTATAACAAGCGTCTCAGTCACATATCTAACTGAATCTACATTAATCACTAAATTGTAGTGAAGTCACGTAGCACACGTGTGTAATGGTGTGAGAAAAATGCACTTAACTGACACTGTTGGCATTGTATTTGATTATGTTTTATATTATTGTGTTTAACCACAAAGAAAAATCAATCGTTGGATTGTTTGCTGGGAATTTCCTCCAACTTACGCGGCCATGCAACTTTCCGTATGAAACGCCAAACGTTAAAGGGTATTACATCCCACAAATAATATTCTTATAACAGAAAGGTAACGTATTGAATAGTCCATTCCACCAAAAAAATCAGAAAAATAGGTTTCCAGAAAATGTATATAATTAGGAAAAAGCACCACAATACTACAACATGTGTTCAGAGGTCTGCGTACGAAGACTACCTTTTGTCTAGGACGAACGCATCGTCCGTGATTCTATTGTCTCCAAACGTACACGTGTAAATAATTGGCGCAATCGCAAATGTTTGGCGCGTATGGAACCATTAAGTAATATTGGTTCCGTAAGTGGTGGTAATTAATTGCATTGTTTATGAATTACACAACCCTTTGTAAAATGTTGGGCATATATTTGATATCACACAACGGTATCCAAACATATAATTATGTGGTGTTCTTTAACGCTATAAAATGATGACAATTAACGGTTATTACGAACGTTTTACAATGAGTTTAAATTGTAAAACTTGGCCAACGTTTAAACTCAGGTTATCTGACAATGCACGTATAATACTATATACTAATTATACGAGCAATATTCGTGCTTATTTCAAAATCAAAATTAAGGTACTTTACAGGGGAAGTTTAGCGAATGAAATATTCGCATAGTATGATTGGTGAAACGTACCAATTCGCCTGTATTTCTGCAACGACCGCCGTGTATTCAAATATTAACCCCTCACTATACCATCTATACGGAGAACTTATATTCCGCAGGTTCAGGATCTTGTTTTCGTCCAACTAAGTGCCGACAAAATTGGTTAAACATTGTTTAATGAGATAAACGAAAGTGCGCATTAAAAATATATGTTTTGTTGAGTGTTCTATATAATTATATAGCGTGTATAATAATTCATAGAAATATGAACGAGTGAAAAGATTCTGTTGACATCTGAGATTATTATCTGGAAGTTTAATCATAAACCTATTTTGGGAAGTGTTACATTTAAAGTCAGGCTAAGTTTGTTATACATCAATCTAATGAAGGTAATACCATCATATACCCGTATAAATATTTCAAGTAAAACGCTTAACTTTATCATTTGTATAATTCTCCCTGCAATAATAATATTGTTGTTGACTTTTACCCGGACACAGGAAACTACCCTCCATAAATAACCTAAAACGTCTCACCTAAATATGGGACAAGATGTTGAACGATAATTACATTTTACTCGGACGTCCATCTTACCAAATTTGCTGGTAATAATAATACATTTAACAACAAAAACAGTTCCCGGGAGCTTCTCGACTGTCTGACGCATTTTCAGACATCACCGAGTAAACAAGTCGCGAACATTTAATTTTCTCGCATTGTGCCAATATCTTTGATGACGTGAGCGCGGGGAAGTCTGCTGTAGGCTAAATTGTGCTATCAAAATGTTTAACAAAGCGATATTTATGTGGCGCAGATAAGGGGGTGGGGGTGGGGGGGGGTGGGGAGTTGGGGGAAAATGTCCCTCCTGTCAAATAATTATATTCTCAATGCAATGTTCCCCCCCCCCACCACCCCCCCCCCCCCCCCCCGCCCCACAGAATGGTGTTATCGTTTATAACTCGCGCTCAAGGAGAGCATTTTATTCAAATTGATAAAACGATAATAATAACAAGGAAGACAACAATCTTCCACGAATGTCCACACCAGATTAAGTAGGTCCATTACTCAGTATTTGATATAGCCAATGCACAATGAAACAATTAGTATTATTTTCATGAAAACACCAATATTCGGGCAAAAACACCTACTTATCGTGCAAAACAGCTATATGTCGGGCAAAACATATACATTTCGGGCAAAACAATCCTAGCTATGCCGCTGATGTGAATCCCATTTGAGTAAATGGAATGCATTGCAAGTGCCATGTCCAGGGTATTTTGGAAATGGATGTGTAGTCTCAAAATAGTGAGGCTAATCAAGGAGGTAAGTATTTTTTATAATAATCTCCTTGGGTAAATATAGATTGAAAATTAATCTCACTTCTCCTGTACTTTATTTAGATTATGTATCCATTTTGAATGGCCTCAAAACCGATATTTACCAAACAATAAATTAAATTAAATTCTGACGCACGACAAACGTGTATGTCCAGGGCCCCGTTGCAGAAAGAGATACGCGTCAGAAAATGTACGCGTTTCAACCAATCAGATTTGCGCATCTAGAACACGTGATCTGACTTACGATTAATTGCAACTTACAATCGATATATCTCTTTCTGCAACGGGGCCCAGGACTTTCCCAACAAACGTGTATAAAATATTGTAGCGGAGCAGCTGCAGCATGTTAAAAAAAACCTTAATTAATGTTTGTATTACATACCAGTGGCGGATCTACAGGGGGGGGGGGGGGTTTAGGGGGTTTAACCCCCCCCCCCCCCCCCCCCTTGGGCTGCCAAGTGAAAATGTATCAGTGAAAAAAGTGAAAAAAAATCACTTACGGGGGTTCAAAATAGCAAAAGAAATTCCCGGTTGCGCGGCTCGTCGATGATACTCCGCATCGTCAATGGGTCAAACCCCCCCCCCCCCCCCCCCTTGGCAAAAAGCTAGATCCGCCCCTGCATACCGCTTGTAAACATGCAAGTAATGAGTCTACTAACAATATTGTTATTTTTAACGTTTGAATCATAATTATTGCAAAATCTTTCATGGCTCTGCAGAAAAGGATTAGTTATAAGTATGGTCATAAGAATTTGACTACCGAGAGTTCCGAGAGACCAAGGCAATATAGCAGACCCGTGAACACATAATTCATACAATAGTGCGATGAGGAGTCCTCAAATTATGATAAAACGAATTCATGGAAACATATATTCTTCTGAACTTTTTGGTGAAATTGACTACTAAAAATATATAAATATTTAATATAAATTATTACAACAATGTTTTGAGATGCTGGTTCCCCCAAATACGATGAATGCGCATAGAGATAATACATGCACATGCACACGTTGAAGATACTTTTGAAACAAACACAAACCCGGGTAAAGGAACCCCCAATTTCTTGCAAAATAATGTTCGTGTTGGGCAAAATCGTATCACGCATGCATGCATGCATGCGGTGGACAGGGGAGTCGATAATTGTATTAGTTCATTCCAAAAGGCGCTAAATCCACTTTTCCAACTTTGGAGTAAAGCAGGTTTTCTTTGTCAAACTTTGTATACATGCATATGGGAATATGAAAATGGAAAGTTACATATTGTAACGGCCCTGTCTCCCTCTCGTCTTGATTTGTTGCAGGATGTTTATATTGTATCGTGAGAGAGGGCGTCGTGACCATTACCCGACCTTTAGGGTGATAGTATTCCCTGGTATACTCTAGGATTTATGTAAGATGTTAAATCAGTGTCCGAGCGGTAAGACTTTGAATCACTAGAGTCTAATAGGTCGTCATTAATAATATAAGTGTGGGCGATGGATTCTTTGACCAAAGTATATGGTTTAAGGATGGAATTAAGGGGATCTAAGGATCTTGTATGAGGTGATTGTACAGATTATCCAAATAATACAAAATCATACAGAGAGTGCATTTAAGCATTTTCTGAAGAATATCACGATCAATATATAATTATATACATGACTAATAATTTAGTAGTATTATCGTTATTATCATTACGATATTTTCTGATGGTAGATCAACCTCACTTCACGGGTTCACCGTTATATTATGTGCCATGTTCTTGCTATCATGTGGTGCAATATTATACAAATAGTGCATGGTTTGGAGTTGAATATACCAGAATAGACACCGATACATTTTGAATTTTTCTCGAGTGCATTTAATATTGCATCGAGGCCGCAGGCCGAGTGCAATATAATTGCACGAGTGAAATTCAAAATGTAGAGGTGTGTATTGTGGAATATTTAACGACAAGAAGCATGTACTATTTGTTATATAAGATGATTATTTTGAGGAACTGGTTTTGTTATCACATTGATGAACCCGAATTGACCTCACGGTTGTGACGTCACAATGCTTGTTTACATATCGAAGAAAAGACTCGCGAAAGTGATCATGAAAAAGATGGAAAATGCTTCGTTTTGTAAATTATCTGTTCCGTAGTAAATAAATGTTGGCAGTTTCGTAAAATGCGTGGTATGTGCTTTGATATTGCTAAGTTTGGGAATGGAAATGCACACAGCCCTTTGATTATTCTCACTTTAACGTACAATTTTTCGGCGATTTCGCAGCGGACTGAATTTGACGTTACGCACTCCGAGGCCATGCCATCCTCTGCGCGACGGCTTATTGTTTGGCTCTCTATGGGAAGTTTGTACACACATACCGTGTATACATGTATGTTATAGTGCACGTTTCCAGGTAGTAACGTGCACTATACCAGATTAAGCATCGGTAATCAACCAATAGGAATGCTCAATTTCCCTTCATTATGACGTCATCATCTTATATAACAGTATAGCAATAATATAAATACATAATATCAGGGTTCACTATGTTATATGCCAGATAAATATCACAAGAAATTCACCACATCATCGCGCCCATCAGTTCATTGCTAATCACTATAATCAATTACCAGGAATAGACCTGAATGTTCAACCTGTTGACAAACTAAGCGTGGATTCCAAAGGAAATTGACACTCTTGCCCATGGGAAACGTAGAATTATCCACCCCAGAGAAATATTGAGATAAGTATCATCAAAATTGCCTGACACCCGATCGATTGTTTGTAGGTTCACTATTTTCTATGTCAGATGCTATCGATCTTGCAATAAATGTAAGCTCGATTGAAATAAACAAACTAGCGTTACGCCTGACAATACACGTAGCATGAATATACATTATAATTTGTAACCGCGGATTGGTGAGAAAAATGCTATAAGAACTCCGGGATGAAAGTCATCATTACGTTATATAACTTTCAAATTAGTAGTATTCACAACGAAGAGTAACATTTGATTAACAGCAACATAATACAATGCATACTAAAAACACGTTATAGTTCAGCTAAAATAAATAATGAACGTATTAGGAAAATAACTAAATATTAATTTAATAAAAGATTACTATTGATCATGACGATACAAAAAGTTTGTAACGTCAAGATTATTCGTTCACTACGAGATTCTGAAATCCCCATAGACTTTGTACATAGCCCACCCGGTTCCCGTAATTAAGCAACGGTTTAAGGTGGTCGTTGTTTTTGTTCATACCTTTGTACTTAGTATACATACTATTCTTTTGATAAAGTGTAAAAATAAATTCATCAAATCAAATAAATTAAATGAGACAGGACTAGAGCTAACTAACAAGTTGCAATGTCTAGTAAGGAGGAGATTTTGTTGTAGATAGTAAAACAAAACAACATTAATTGCTTTATGGTGTATTGGACTGAGCTCGTGACTTTCAATGCGAGGGTGACGGGTTCGAGTCCAATTATATCCGGCAAAATTTGCCTTTCCAGGGTCCGTATTCATAAAACCACGCTAGCTTAGTTCCATGCTGACTCTATTTCAGATCATGCAGTCTAGTGAGCCACAATCAATTTTCTAAGTTCCTAATTAGGGTTATTTGGGTTCCAAATTAACCCTAGTTAGTAACTACACGAGCGTGTTTTAAATACTTAGCATGCAAGGTCATCCAAAATAGAATAACATGCAACAACTTCAGCGGTATTTTATGAATATGGGCCCCGGGTGTCAACATGGGTAATATTTTGGAATTGTGAGTGTGTGTATGTGTGCATATGGTAAAGGTAGCGCGGTTGGATTGCTCCACAGGGAGTTGACAATAATTGTGGGTGTGTATCCGATGGTCGAGGTAATAATAAGACAACTCCTTGATTAGCATCGTTGTATCGCAATATCATATAAAATACAAATATAGCATGCACCGAAATGACTTATAAATACGCTTTTTCTCTTAGGGCCAGTAACCAATAGAATGTTGTGAGTTCGGATTGTAATTTGGGACAAAAATATCCGAGAGCAAAAAACTCTATCACTTCAATTAGCGTATTTATATATATATTTGTTTTAATCACCATTATATCAATCTTTTTGCATTTTAAGAATAGCATGAGCATTTCTGATAAAAAGTATCATTTTCCATGGGGAATCGAACCATTTTGAACAGTTAAGATGGAAGAGATCTTCTTGGCGACATTCCAAGAAAACAAAACATCATAAAAGAGAATACTTAATGCATCATCATTGGATGCGGGGTCGATGCGAAAGTAAGCCACTCGTATACCTTCGAGAAAGATGAACAATATCTATTTACATCGAAATCCACTACTAAAACAATACATTAAACAAATACATCAAACAAATAATCTAAATATAACTGGCCTTTTCCCATGGGTGGCACAGAAAGTATGGACCTTAAGATGAAGACGATTTGCTCTGGGACACGGGAAGAATATAGCTTAAAGGGATCTAGTAACTTTGTTGACATGTGCAAAAAGTGATGAATGGTTGATGCAATGTATATGTTGTTATCTCATATGTCCACAGGGTATTGTGTGAAAATTTCAAGTCAAATGGACATTGTATGTCCAAGTAATGAGCGAAAATGCAAAGTGATATTCAGTAACTAACTGCACTCACTTTGTACACGGACGAAAAACTCGCCCGGAGTTTTTCTTATCTGAATACTTCAATCATACATATCTTTGTAACGAAAGGGAAATTTGAAAAACCGAAACATGTCCCATGATTTTATTGTTAATACGAATACAACAAGGTATAAGGGAACCGCTAGAATTAAAATTTTATTTTGAGGATTTGGACAATGTTACTAAGTCCCTTTAAATTGGAAACAAACAAATTCAATAGCAAATAGGAAACTAACGACGTTAAACGCCTTCGAGAACATGTTGTTATTTACAACAGAATATAATTCAATAAGAAATTGAACAATCACTTATTCTAAATACGATTTACTTTTGCTCATGGGTAAATGGAGGAGTTTTTCGATTGCAAGATGTGATAGATTTGCTTGGGGTGGGCAGGAAATGGAATGTCAACAACGTTAAACAGAAAACGCCATACTTCACTGCAACTATCTCGTTTCTTCCTAAGATTCTCGAATAAATATGAATGCCTTGATTATTAAAAACAAATGTACATTGTATATCCATTCCGTTTAATTGCTTTTTGAAATAATGTAATTAAAACTAATCCCGAGACGTAGATTTATTATATTTATAATTTATAAATAATGACTCATTAAAACGCCTAGTAACGGAATGGTTAGGACCATTCAAATTCGGGAGGATTTGTCTCAGAACTTGGGGAAAAAAAAAAAAGAAAGTGCGTAGTTGTTAAAGAAAATTCGTTTATATTCGTACTTTCACTTGAAACTTATTATTGATGGCCCAAATTAGATTTGATGATGATTCCAAACTAAACAGGGTCAACCTATGCATGGGTCACTTTTGTATCGAGAGGGCTGATGTGCCGTAGGGGTGTCCTTTGGAATCCAGTCTCATTTTGTAGACCATGTTGAATTGAAGTGTACATTATCTCCTCTCAGCACACGGCCATGACTGTGAAAACACTGCAAGTATACTGTGGTCAGTAAACTATTTTAAATGAAGGATACATTTCTGGTCAACATTAATTTTAGTAACTAAAACTATTTAAGACTAATAGTAAAAGTTCAACAATGCTTGAAAGGTAGAAAGATATTTTAAGTTAGAAAAAAAAGTAAGTCAGCCGCCAAACAGGGTTCCCTCAAGCCACGGGAAAGTTAAAACCATTATTAAAAAGTAACTGTTGTGCATGTAATGTTTGGTTAAAATTATGATTTAATAGAGAGGTCGTCAAAAACAGTTTAAAAGTCACTTCGGTAAATGTTAAACAATAATGTAGGCTTTAAATGTTGCTTGTAAGTATCGGTCTCCATGGTGGTGTATATAATACGTGTGGCTTGCGGTTGCACCATGTGAGATGGGTGGATTGGTGAGTCCTGAAAAGGACTATGGTAGTCCTAGAAAGGACTGTTGGTAGTCCTAGAAAGGACTGTTGGTGTAGTCCTGAAAATGACTGTTGGTATTCTTTCTAGGAGAGTCCTAAAAAGAACTGGTAGTAGTCCTAGAAAGGACTGTTAGTAGTCCTAGAAAGGACTGTTGGTAGTCCTAGCAAGGACTGTTGGGATAGTCCTGAAAAGGACTGTTGGTATTCTTTCTAGGAGAGTCCTAAAAAGAACTGTTAGTAGTCCTAGAAAGGACTGTTAGTAGTCCTAGAAAGGACTGTTGGTAGTCCTAGAAAGGACTGTTGGGGACTCCTGACCACGATGGATATACATAGTGTCAAACCTGTCTATAGCAGCCAACCTGTCTATAGTGGCCATAAAATAAATCTTCTGTAGAGGAAAATAATGTTAGTGAACCTGTATGTAGTGGTTACCTGCCTGTAGTGGCCAAGTTGACTGTTTCCTTAGATGGTCAATGTACGCAGTTTACATATAATTGATTTCATGACAAATGTTTAAGTAATCTTATTATAATGTAGCAAATAATCAAATATTTGATAATATTTACAATCCATAATATCTCATTTAGTCCATTTTGAAATAATTTGTTGTTCTATTCGAAACGTCGAGCCCCTCCTACCACACTCCTGACGACGGATAGTCAACCTATTCGAAACGTCGAGCCCCTCCTACCATCCACTCTCTCCTCGCAATACCAACAGTCCTTTGCAGGACTATCCCAACAGTCCTTTCTAGGACTACCAACAGTCCTTTCTAGGACTACCAACTGTCCTTTTTAGGACTCTCCTAGAAAGAATACCAGCAGTCCTTTTCAGGACTATCCCAACAGTCCTTTCTAGGACTACCAACAGTCCTTTCTAGGACTACCAACAGTCCTTTCTAGGAGTACCAACAGTTCTTTTTAGGACTCTCCTAGAAAGAATACCAACAGTCCTTTTCAGGACTACACCAACAGTCCTTTCTAGGACTACCAACAGTCCTTTCTAGGACTACCATAGTCCTTTTCAGGACTCACCAATCCACCCATCTCACATGGTGAAACCGCAAACCACACGTATTAATGTAGGCTTTATAAAATATTTTCTTAATGTTTCGGACCAACGTGTTTTCTAATCGGATATATCTATGGATATGTTAGCTGTTTCTGAACCAATTTTTATCAAACAAATTTTACTTTGTCTTTAAATCATGTGCTTATTCAAATAGTACTTTGTCTTAACCTTGCAAACAAATTTGTTTTGTAAGCGCCCTCTAAATCTACCGTTTCGACCTAGCTATACCTACCGGAAAGAACACAGTGTGAAGTGTGAACACATTGTGTTTCACATTGTTAACTTGGAGCGTTTTCACAGAGTGAAACCCAACTCACACTGTGAACGCACTGTGAATTTGCTGAGATACACAGTGTGAGCGCACTATTTTACACACTGTAAACGGAGGCAATGTCACACTGTGGCGACAGTGTGCACACAGAGTGTTTACAGTGTGTTCACAGTGTGAGTTGGTTTTCGCACTGTGAAAACGCTCCAATTTAACACTGTGGTCCACACTGTGAAACACAGTGTGTTCCCACTGTGGTCTCACTGTCCATAACACCACTTTCATGCCGCTACCTTATTACCGTTTCCGTCCTTGCGTGTCTATAACCTCACCTTTGGGTAGCAGCCACAAATCCCTGTATATATTCATATCGTAATCTCAAACCCGGCGGTGTGTATTTTTGTCACGGAATCCGCCCATATCTGTTTAAAAGGTGAAAGGCTATAATGGATTTTAAATTTTAAACCAATCGTGCCTACATCCAGCAGAATTACCGCTGATATGCAAAATAGATGTGTGAAATATCATTTGTATGTATAGTATCATATCTTCGATATGATTCGCATCAAACTGTCTTTTCGCCGATCTTTTTGAAGGGATTTTAAATGTATTTTTAATATGTTAATTTCAAAGTGTTTTTGACGCTGCAATGTAAAAAGTATCACCGGTTCAGGTCGTGTTTACCCATACGCCACCGCGTGATCGCGTTATCCCAATATACGACATAAACATGCATCTTAAAGTGATCCATTAACTTCATATTTTTCCCCAAAAGTGATATTTGAGATTTCGATCACATACCAATATCATTGGAAGATTTTTGAGAGTGATATGATATCGTGAGATTTTCATAGAAAAGGAATATTTTACCTAAATAAATTAAGAGTAAATCGATGTTTGATTTTATCCCGATCGTTCGCGTGAAGTATCCGAAATCGGATTCTCCGTATCTTACGCGTAGTGTTCATGTCGTCAAGCCTTGTTGAAGTGCCTTACATACTCCTCGTTCACACCCGTTTACCCAGTATTTAAATCCATACGTATGTCCTCATTCCGTACGCTTAAATGTAGTCTCCCGTACATATAAATGTAGCATATACCAGTTTGCAGGCGTACAATACTGTTTGTAGATATCCCTTGAGAGTACTACTAACCTGTCGCTGAGTTGGTCGACCGTTTGGTTTTGAATCGACTTTCTATCTGCCCCAATGAAACATTTTAATCTAAACTAGCAAATTTTAAACATGGATTGTTGTTTTAGTTTTTTGTTTATTAATGTTCGAAAACCAAATGTATTTGTTATCAAGATCTATCGTAATTTATTAGGAAAATGTAATCTCAATTTTGTGAGAAAATATTAATAATACCAAATTATCCAATGTTAACACCACCACCGACCGTGCGCCTTATCACTTCATCTCGTCAAAAAGTAGAATTTAGTGTGCTTATAAGGGGTAGTACAGTTTTGGTAAGGCTGAGCTTTAGTTACCCAAACCTGCACAATAACACTACAGACTATTAGTTATAACTCCACATGCTCAAAAGGTATAGAAAATTACAGACGACAAATTTAAAAGCCTGCTATTATTCAAAAAAAGAGCCATTAAAACACAAGAGGGCGCTTTCTAAAAAAAAGCATTGGTTTCAACCATTTTTCATACAAAATTATGCATGTGATGTTTTGTTGATATAATGATTGGATAGAGAGATCATCAACAACTATTTAAAAACCTCTTTTGAAATTTTTTTGAAAAGTGTAGGCATTTTTTAAATTCCTTGAAAATCATCGAATAAATCTGGGCCCCCGATGTATTCCGATCTGATATATTTATTGATATTTCAGCCGTTTCTGAACCGATTTTTATCAAAGATATTCTGCCATTAAAATTGTATGCTGTTTCAATTGTTACACTCCGTTTTTCATTACCTCACAACAAAATTATTTCGTGCAGCGCCCTCTATACCAAAACTGAACTACCTCTTTAACCAAAATTAATCTAGTATGTGTGAACACCAAGTACAAACACGAAAGTCAATAAAGGGTCTGTAACTCCTAGACTAATTACCCGTCTCTAGACAGTCATGTCGAAATATCTTATTTTAAAAATCGAATATTCTTGGATATGCTCATAAGACACAATTTCTTCGCAAAATATGAATGATTACGTAATGCTAAATTTCTAGGTCTATCGAAGAGACACCTTTAAGCCAGCCGACCCGTATCTTTACGTAATCTGATAAACGCCTCGTGCTCTTCCTTTTTGGTATGTTGTATAATGTCTCAGACGCGCCGTACTTCGCCATAAGATTGCAAGGTTTTTAAGAACATGGGTAACTCTTTAGTTACAGGTAATTGGTCAAACATATTTTGTTGGCATAGCAACGTCAACTTTAGCAGCAGGTGTACCATAGCAACCGTCTCTTAGATGAATGAAATACAATCATTTTATCATTATTCCCTCCTCCTGTTACAGGAAACTTGCGAAGTCTGTAAATTGACGTAGTACTGCGATGATAAACTAGTCGGTCGAGATAATCCGTCTGGTTTTGCAGCCAGATTATGCGATTTGCATAATATCTACTTTTACACCGCTGTTAACCTTTTTCTGGTTATTCGAGACAGCGACTAAACCAGTCGTAGTACGGCGTTAAACTGCCGTCACACGAGAGCCACGCTTCTCCTGCGCTCTAGACAATAGCTGGTCACCAGCACTGGAATGTGTCTTTTGTCCAATGAGGATCTGAATGGGAAGATTATCTCACATGTGTCAAAAGATATCCTTCCATGAATGCACAGACAATAGCTCGCTGAACAAAAGATTAGGTCGCCAGAGTTCTGCGTTTTCTTTCGACATGTCCAAAAGCTCTTCCACGACCTCACATCTGCTCAACTTTTGTTCAGGGAGCCATTGTATGTCCATGCATGAGAGGCTATCCTTTCACCCATGTGCGATAATCCTCCCATTCATTCGTCATTTAACAAAAGACATTTGCAGATACATTCCAGAGATTGTGACCAGCTATTGTCTAGAGCGCAGGAGAAGGGAAGCTCGGTCTGACGGCACCATTAACGGTGAATGACAGTAGTGGGAAACGCCCCACCCCCCCCCCCCCCCCACCCCCCCACAAATTAAATGAATGCTCTTATTACCAACCATGTGAAAGAATATAATTTTACTTATATGGGAAATTATGAATTTGGCCAGGAAACCGCCTACTAATTGATATATTTGCAAAATTATAAAACTGATTTACTGTAAATCGTACCGCCAACGCGGAATCACGCATACGCTACGTGCAAATGACCTCGTGCTCTACACGTGGTCTTCGCTATACGGGATTGTCCCCGGCTTGTCGATATCTCCAGCCCAGCGCTAGCGGCGCGGACAGGTGCGAACGGGCGGTGGATTTATAAATTTCACGGGCGGCCATTGGATTTCTTCCGATATTTCTGTATTAAATGATGCTTAGGTTCGGATTTTACCACACAAGCCCTTTTTAAATACGTATTCAACAATATTGGTCAATGTAAATGTTTTCGGCTACTTTCCCCAAAACTGGTATTGGGCTTTAAACCAAGGTGGCTCGGATTCGTAAATCAGACACGAGGTGCCGTCCCGCGAACGCCTTGCGCACGGTGCGTAATGCACACTGGCTTAGTGTTATGCAGTGCGCACACACTATACTAGCCTAGTTCAACATGGCGATCCAAGGTGACATCCCCACTCATAGTGATCTTTAATTGTCTGTGGAACCATATCGTTAAGCTTAGGAAATTGCAAGATTCGTCCGGTTCGTAGGAAAGAGACAGTCGCTGCTTTTAGAGCAAGGTAGTGAGATGTCACCTTAGGAAATATGAGTAAGGTTAATATCGCAATTAAATTCAATAGCGGTAATTATTACATAATCATTGATGCAGAAGACCCGATTTCCCAGATTCCCTTCGTGGCAACGTTCTAAGGAGAATCTGACGAATCTTGTATAACTAATAGGTCCTTGTCATCTTGTCATTATATAATTATTTTATTTTTAGGGGCGGGGCTTCATGATGTTAACGTAGGTTTGCCTAAACTTGAGAAAGTGGCTTCTAATGTAATATTAAGGTCACTACCCATATTCTCTAATCCATATCAATCAAATCATCTGATATAAACCATATCAAATTACGTTTTCCAGGTAAATTGTAACCCTTATTTTTGAGTTTATATTCGTTGATTTGTATGTTTGCTTTTTATTTGCTTTATTATATCTTTGTATAAATGGCGAATTCAAAGGGATGTGGATTTATATGCGTTCGTAAACAATTACTTTGTGTCAGTGTGAACACACTGCGTTTTATAGTTTTGACCACAGTGTGAACATACTTAGTTTGCTAACAAATCATATAAGGGTCGACACTCACCACACCTGTAAGCATACTGTGGGCAAACGGTGTTCACACTGCCATGCAATTTGTGTTCACAGATTGTTGAGTAATGTAAAAAGGGTGTTCACATTGTGAACTGCTCATATTGCGTTCATAGGTGTGATGACACCCTATATGAAGGAACATGTTCTATACACTGTGACAAGCTCTGATTCTTCTGGTATAGGGATACTCTGAAAGCTAAGGAATTAAATAGATGCCCAGCACTGTGCAAAGGGTTGTGTTATTCAATGACAGTACAATGTATTACCACCACTAACGGGACCAATATGGCCTCATGGTTCCGTACGCGCCAAGCGTGAATTATATTCACGCGCACGTTCGGAGACAATATAATCACGGACGATGCGTTCGTCTTTTAGACAAAAGTTAGTCTTCGTATGCAAACCCCTTAACTACATGCTTAACTACATGCTTTAGTATGGTGATGCGTTTTCCAATTTTATAATTTGTCTTGGAACATATTTGTCTGCACTTGTTGGTGGAATGGACTACTTAGAAGGTTACCTTTCATTTATGCGAATATTATTTGTGGGTGGTGAAGCCCTTTAAGTTCGTAATAGATACAAGCACGACTTCATCTCCACTCCACTTTGAACCAGTTGAAAATGGGTTTGACGTTGCAATAAGTAAACCTCACTTTCTAGAATAATACCTGTCGATATAGGTATTAAGCAAAAGGCTACAATTATCACCGCAACTTCCCTTGTAATCCCAAAAAGCATGATAAGCTCCGTGGAAATCCGTAACATGTCAATACCCTCTTTAAAGATTGTTTGCGGTATAATAAATAAAAACGAGTGTCTGTTGAGTATTAAAAGGGAAGGGCGCAAAATCACTTCTTTGTACTTTAGAGATAATCATGTCTAATGCTTGGGAGACCTGTAGAAACCATATTTAGCTCCCTTTTATTTTGTTAAATAACTTTCCAAAATTGTAAATACTTATATTATCATCTGAGGAATTGGAATCGCATTGAGAAGGTTCCATCCTATAAGATAGCATGCAAACTTCATTTTTTAGCCAAAATCAACTTAACCCCCTTCTCACTCTTGTCTGATTAATATAGAACGCTGCAAATTATAACTGACTGCAACCGATATTAATGGACTGCCTGAGGGAACCATATTATACTTCGAAGAGGCAAGATCTCTGTGATAGGTATATTCAATGGCTTTAGGGCGAGGGTATTTAGGTGCCACCTGAATAAAACATCTAGACGAATCGAATTTCGTATTCAATTACAAATAATATTATGAAGAAGACCCGATTTCCGGCGTTTAAATGTCTACCGAAATCTGGCCAACCACACATTAAAGGGATTATAGTAACCCTGTTTGAATCGACGCAACTTACTCACAAATCGGGTTTGGGTTTATGCCATGCGGTCCATGCGGTCCATGCGGTCCACACAGAGCCGACTCGACCCGATCCGACTGGTTTTCAGTCGGTTTAGCTCAGTATACGTTGCCTCAGGAATCCTGTTTTCTTTTTCGGTCAAGAGCCAGTCGGAGATCATTCGAGGCCGATTCAACATGTCGAATCGGCTACGCCTGAGCGAAACCGACTCTAGCCTGACTGTTCCAGAGGAAACTATATACGACTACAAGTTACATGAATGAGTCACCTATCAGTAATAGCAAGCGAAAATTCCAGCGTTTCATTCCCCTTTAACATGGTAAAGGTGAAACTTAAAAGGGGGCAACGCCTTGCTAAACAGAACAAATAAAAAGTACATCTGCCAATATAATGCCAATAAAAAGGCTAGATCTCGAGATGTTTAAGATGAATAAAACATTCGACATTTAAGATGTAAGCCAGTACCTCTGAAAATGGGGTACTAACAGGAAAGTTGGTCTTAACGCAAGATTGGGTCGAGTAACCCGATGCCATCGTCTGTTTTCGAATCGAGAATCCTACGACTCATTTTACTCATTCGGTGCGCATTTCTCAATACAAGCACTCTTCAAAATATGCATCACTTAAACTTGAGAAGAAATCTCATCATGGAAGACCGATCGCAATAAGCTTATTTTGTTTTTGAAATTGGGATAAAATGCTGCATGTAAATTAAAGGATAGTTCGGCTTCGCTAGAGTCTCTTATCATCGGAAGACTCCACTCCTAGGACCCACCCCCCCCCCCCCCCCCCTTCCCACCCCCCTCTCTCTCTCTCTTATTCGCATTTTGGAATATCCCTTTGTGCATGCCTCTCCTGTATCGCTGTCATAATCTCACATGTACTGTAGTTTCAATGTACAACCCCTATCGAATTGCTCTCTTGACATCTTTCTTTTAACTCGATTCCTTAATCAGATCCCTATACTAGACCTTTTTGAGCCCCAATAATGTTAATACAGGACTCATCAGGTTCCTCTAGGCAGTGGGTTGAAATATGTTGGGTTGGTATCTTAGGTAGATCTGAATTGAGTGGAGATCGGTTTTTATTTGGTCATCAATTCGGTATCCTCCATTTATCTACTCCATTTCCCCAAAATGTATCTCATCTTCCCTCTCTACCACTTCTCTTTTAATTTTCATCATGCTCTATACCCTCACCGTCACCTCCCCCCCCCCCCCCCCCTTCTAGCTTTCTCTATAACATCATACTTAAATGGGTAGTACAGTTTTGGTAAGGCTGAACTTTACCGTAACCAAACCTGGACAGTAACAATATAAACTAATAGGTATAACTCCACCATGCTCAAAAGGTATACAAAATTACAAACGACTTAGTAAAAAGCCCGTTATCATTCAAAAAGAGCCATTAAAACACAAGAGGACGCTTTCTTAAGAGGCATTGGTTTCTACAATTTTCCATACAAAATTATGCATGTGATGTTTTATTGAAATAATGATTAAATAGAGAGATCATCAACAACTATTTTAAAAAAACGCTTTTGACAATTTTTGAAAAAGTGCAAGCATTTTTTTTATTTTTTGAAAAAAAACATCTAATTATTTGGGCCCCAAACAATTATAAGATCAGATATATTTATTGATATTTCAGCCGTTTCTGGGACGATTTTAGCCAAATAAACTTTATTCTGCCATTAAAATCACATGTTCTCACAAATTCGACACTCAGTTTTTCATTACCTCACAAAAAATTGTGATGTGCAGCGCCCTCTCTACCAAAACTAAACTACCTCTTTAAACTGGATATTGAGTAGAGCTGAACGCATTGCATACAGTAAGGGCTTTTGACGGCGATCAAGTAGTTACAAACTCCTTATCTTCATCACACACGTTCCTTTTATTTCTCTATTTCTCTTCTCTGCTCTCTATTTCTCTGCCATGCTCTTTCAAACATTCGGATGGTGCAGATCCTTAAAAAAAAACAGTTCCGCTATGTTGTCATGAAGTATTCGTACGCGCAACGGTTTCAATGTTGTGTCTTTACTCGCTTTTCTCACCCTCGTCCTTGCAAACCCCCCTTAATGGCCGGAGATCTCAAGCAAGCCGGAACTTTATGAGAAGTGCATGCAAGGGCTGTTGAAACGGTTGTCGAATTACTCGATCCCCTTGCACCTGTCACTTATAAACGCTAGGGGTTTCCCCCTGTTCATCTCTATGATGGGTCATGCTTATACGACTTTTAAAGGTTAGTGGTGGGTTTTTTGTTGTGGTTATATTATGCTCCAAATATATTTCAATGGGCCCATGTATTTAATGGTGCCGTCAGACCGGGCTACGCTCTAGCCACGATCTAGACAATAGCTGATCACAATCGCTGGAATGTATCTGCAAAATGTCTTTTGTCCAATGAGGATCTGTATGTGAGGATTATCGCACATAGGTGAAAGGATAGCCTCTCATGCATGGACATACAATGGCTCCCTGAACAAAAGAGTAGGTCGTCGAAGACCCACGTCCGTTTTCAACATGTCGAAAGAGAGCGTGGGTCTTCGACGACCTACTCTTTTGTTCAGGGAGCCATTGTATGTCCATGCATGAGAGGCTATCCTTTCACCTATGTGCGATAATCCTCCAATTCAGATCCTCATTGGACAAAAGACATTTTGCAGGTACATTCCAGCGATTGTGATCAGCTATTGTCTAGATCGTGGGTAGAGTGTAGCCCGGTCTGACGGCACCATAAGTGGTGGTGGCTGGAAAGATAAGCAAATCGATATTCAATGAAGAGCTTAATTCCAAAAGGACTAAATCCACCTTACCAATTTGGGACAAATGTATGTTTATAGGTCCGTCTCGGACATGTGTCGCAAATATTACAAACACATTACGTTCTATAAAAGTGTGTTTGATTGCGTAATTTGTCAGTAACATAAGAAGGTTAATAAAATAAAATAGTTTGATTGCATATAGCCTAGTATTGCACGGATGTTGATGGCTGAACGTGCTTTCTAACCCAAATTGTATCCATGATAAATTTACACTTGAGTAGATGTCACGCATGTGAACACTTTGTTTTTTTAATCGCTGATATCGACGATAGGAACTGATGTTTTATGCGAATGGTTTCATCTTATTGATATGCCAATCGTTTCTGGACATGTGGCGCGTTTTCAATGTCTTATCTTATTTTGTCTCTATATACCTTATACAAGGAAATGTCAATTTTGTAATCACCCTCTCTATAAGATCTACACTTTCCCTTTAATGCATTGAATTACATTGTTGCTCATGATTGTGTCACTGTCTAATGGGATAATAATCCGTTTGACATTTTCTGGTACTGGGGGATTTTCCCAGCTTAATTAAATCGATTCCGCTTTGAATTAGCATTTACGCAGGTCTTTAGATAAATATTAGCATCAATTATCTTATGTGGGAGGAGGCCATGGAACATGTTTCTGTTTAAAGGGATAGTTTAGTTTTGGTACAGAGGGCGCTGCACACAAATATTTGTTTGTGAAGTAATGAAAAACTGAGTGTCAAAATTGAAAGAGCATACAATGACAGAATAAACTGTATTATGATCAAAATCGGTTCAGAAACAGCTGAAATATCAATAAATATATGTGATCGGAATAAAACCTAGGGCCCCAGGATTTTGGTTCCTAAAATTCAGTTTATAAAAACTTTACCAAAACTCAACTATCCCTTTAACAAAAAGTGTTAAACTTTTTCTTCGTTATACATTCTATAATTAGTTATGTATCGATTGGTCATGCAAGCAGAAAATTGTTATGTCTTTGTTAAACAGATCCAGTAACCTTTTTGGTCAAGTGCATAAAGTGATGAATGGTTGGTAAAATAATATGTAGTGTTGTGATCTGATATGTACTCTGAGCATATTGTATACAGTTACATGGGCGAGTAATGAGCAAAAATGCAAAGTGATATTTGCTTTAAACTCATTGCACTGACGTTGTACACAGTTATGACTATCCAGTGGATAGTTAAAAGTCCAGACACGTCAATCGTTAATGTAATGGAAATTCGAAAAACCAAAACCTGTTCCATGCTTCTATTGGTAAAACAAGGTATGAGAGAACCACTATAATTTTTATGAAGTTTTGAGGATTTGGACAATGTTACAAGATCCCTTTAACTTACTGTTTATAATTTATGCAGAGAACAGCGTCGTATGACGTACTCATGCTTAGGGTGAACATTTGGGGTGAACGATATATAGCGCCTGGGATTTACTCCCCTTTAAATAAATTCGCTTTTATACTATGACTTTTGATTTGCGTAGGTTTTAGCACAATTTGCATGACATTAAGTTTGCGGCTCGCTAGTTGTTCGGAAGGCTATACTGAGATGACATTTATTATAAACTTAATTTATTGAATTCGTAATGAAATATTTTCGTGAAAAATATGTTCGAAACCTGGGATTTCTCCCCTGCTTAATTAAATCGATTCCTCATGAATTGTCACTGTGCGTAGGCCGCTAATCCCAAAGAAACCAGACACCGCAGGAGGGGCGATTCGCACATCATATTTCATTTTTTTTTTTAATCTATAAACCACAATGTCCTTGAAATGCTAATACACACATTACTAGCTTAACTTATTGAATTTAATTTCTCCTTAAATTTGCCTCATCATAAATATTTCGATGTATACATATGGATAGAACCGAGGGTTTTTCCCAACTTGAATTCAAAAACTCCCTCTGAATAAATTGAACTTGATGCTAGTACGAAATGCTAGAATTTTCATTTACATTTTAGTACATTGCATACCGGGTTCCATTAGCCCCAAACATGCCTAAGGGTTAAACGAATGGAGAAAGAACATTTTTGCGTAGAGCATGTAATAATATTCCGTATGAACAGATTTTAGTCCTTCTGGTATATTTTTTCTAATAATCATTCTGATATTTGTCAATGACGAATTTGTTATGCCAAACAAAACTAAACGTACTAGGAGAGCGGTATAATATATTAAATTTGATCTGGTTTAGCATTTTAATGACTTTCCATTTCGTGTTTTTTCAAAACGGGTTTATTAAACAGCGGATTTCCCCTTTTAATCCCGTAGTTCCCCTGGTTCCTTAGTGTCGGGACATATCTAGGGATTATATATATTTTAGGGTTTTAACTTCTCAGCGCAGCTTAAAGGGATAGTTGAATTTTTGTATAGAGAGTACAGTTTTGGTCAAACTGAATTCGAATAACCAAAACCTGCACCATGACATTACAAACTAATAGTTATAACTCTACCATGCTCGAAAGGTATAACAAATCACAAACGACTATTAAGTAAAAACCCCGTTATCATTTGTTTAAAAGAGCCGTTAAAACTCAAGAGGGCGCTTTCTAAAAACCCATGGTTTCATCCACTTCGAATAAAAACATTATGCATGTCATGTTTTGTAAATAATGATTAGAGAGACCATCAACAACTATTTAAAAAACTCTTTTGTAAATTTTTGAAAAGTGTAAGCATATTTTTTGTCAACGGCTGGTTCAAAATTATTTAATTATTGTGGGCCCCCACAATATTTACAAATTGTTAAATATATGAATATTTCAGCCGTCTCTGAACCGATTTTGATCAAATAAATTTATTATGTCATTAAAAGTGGATGTTCTTTCATATTTGACACTCAGTTTTTCATTACCTCACACCAAAACAATATTTTGTGCAGCGCCCTCCCTCTATACCAAAACTCAACTATCCCTTTAACATTATAAGACTTGTGTATGAAATATATCATATTCTTACTGTTGTTTAGGAACTCTTGGAAGCGCTTGAAAAACGTTCCTAAGCAATATTACACCATAATTCCCCAGGGATATCCCATAATACGTTCCACCCAATCTTGATTGATGTTGTGCTTTAGCGTGGGTGACCGTAGGGTGTGAAAAGTGCACTCATTTTATTGTCAAAATCGGCTCGTGTTTTGGCAGCTACATTTAAAGCGTAAATAAAGAAATGATACATGATGATACTGCCTAGCCTTTAGGTGAGCACGTATCGAGTGCTATTGGTGGCCATGTTGGGCAAGGACGATCGGAAAACGAGATTTAGAAAAAACGATCCACAAAGGAGAACTGACGTCATAACATGTTTGTGTTTCGACTCTTTCTGTTTTGCTTCTGGTTGTGGCGTTCCCATTTACTTCCCTGGTTCATATTCATGCCCTGACGGATCGCCACTTAAACTTGTTGAACGCCATTAACATGGTTTACGCCCTTGCACCAACATGTGCAAGATAAGTTATATAGCGGATCGCAGCATGTGGCGCATACAGAGTTAAACCAGTGCCATGCCCTAGGGGTCGTTCGTTAACTCACATCCATCCGGTCTCGTCTCCAACATCAAGCCATTCGTATAGATCGTATGCATGACACGCAATGTGTTAATCAGCGTGCCCTGAAGGATCTCGATACTCACTGTGTTCTTTGTTCCCGGATCGTGTAGGATCAAGAGCCAATGATGGCGGATCACTGTGCAACAAGGTCGCCCACCTACCCGGGGCAAAATGACAATAAAACCAGGGCACGTCATCAATTATTGACGATAAAAATGCTTTGAAAAATGGAAGCTCCAATTTGATGAGGAATTGTGCGAAATGCCACCGGACGGAAGATATGAGAAAGCGATACAAAAAGTGAAGCATTCACCATTTACCGGTGCACTTGAAATACAATAATAGACAACCCTTGATACACATTATGTCAATATAAGAAGTACAATAAAATATCAGAGCCTACAAGCAAAGGATGAAATTTAATTATCTATCATCTTAATCAGTAAACTTGTTTGCCTATCCACCTTTAAAGGGATCTAGTAAACTTGCTGACGTCTGCAAAAACTGGCAAAGAGTGTGGTCTGATATGTCCACTGGGTGATGACTGTGTGGAAATTCCATGTTAAATAAATGTCGTATGACCAAGTAATGAGAGAAAAATGTATGCAAAGTGATTTCTGCTAATTAATTGCACTGTCTGTATACATAGTAATTATTATCTAGTAGATAATTATGAATCGGAACACTTTAATCATATATATCTTTATAACGGAAGAGGAATTTGGAAAGCCAAAATATGTTCCATGCTTCTATTAGTGATACAAATATAGGTTTTCCCGCTCAATTTTGCACTTTTTTTCAATCGAATTCATTTAGGGTCATTCGAATTCGCGCGTTGCCGCGTAATCGTTGGTATCGGTCTTCCAAATTCCGAATAAGTGCATGCGAATTCATGCATACACACACGCTTTCGTGAATAGACACAGAAGTTCATTTATGGGCATTCGAATTCGCGAATGTGCAGCCAACTGTCAACTGCCCTTTCGCGAATTCGAATGACCATTGATGAAAAGGTATGCACTTTGTGCAAATTCACGACTATTTACGAATTCGAATGCTGCTTTGGTATGGCGATCGCAAATCGCGCGAATTCGTTTGCTCCTATTATCAATTCGAACTATCAATAACAAACTAGCTACGATATTCGGACATGTTCTACGATTCCCATGCACGCATTACAATATTGAATCCGAGGAGACGACTCTAACCACGGGATAATATTGGATTTTGCAAATTGTCTATTCGTCGGGTATCCGTTTACGCTATCCGGTGATATGAGACCGGGCCTGTAAGTCCGACCATCCCGAAAGACCGCTACGTGATATGTTTGTTGTTTGTAACAACATTCTTGATTACCATTTCGAGTTTCATTTAGTTACAGATGTCTTGATTAAAGGGGTAGTTCAGTTTTGGTAAGGCTCAACTTTAGTAACCAAACATGGACAGTAACATTATAAAACTAATAGTGTTAACTCAACCATGCTCGAAAGGTATACAAAATGACAAACGACTAAGTAAAAAGCCCGTTATCATTAAAAAAGAGCCGTTAAAACTCAAGAGGGCGCTCTCTAAAAAGGCATTGGTTTCAACCATTTTTCATACAAAATAATGCATGTGATGTTGTATTGAAATAATGATTAAATAGAGAGATCATCAACAACTAATTAAAAAACGCTTTTGAAAATTTTTGAAAAAGTGCAAGCATTTTTTAATTTTTTTGAAAAATTCAGCTAATTATTTGGGCCCCAAATAATTATAGGGTCAGATATATTTATTGATATTTCAGCCGTTTCTGGGCCGATTTTGACCAAATAAAGTTTATTCTGCCATTAAAATTGCATGTTCTCGCAAATTCGACACTCAGTTTTTCATTACCTCACAACAAAATTGTGATGTGCAGCGCCCTCTCTACCAAAACTAAACTACCCCTTTAACTATTAAGCGTATTAGTTGTTATTGCAGTTTAAAATAGAGTTACTGGAATCTAGCCCTGCTTTGGTCTGCTTATTCTGAAAGACATGCTTAATCTCTATCTATCATGAAGATACTATATAGGGAGTTTTCTTGAAAAACGAGGTGTCTTCTTGTATTCAATGAAATGTATGATCGATTTGATGGAAAGGGGTGTTTATTCTAGTAGCTTACCCCCAGAGCGTATACATCGACCATGTCGATGGAAATTAAAAGACAGCCTGCCTGCCTATAGGGTCGCTATCATGACATTATAACGGGCGACCCTTTTATTACATTATAAAAAGCAAACCCTGATGTTGTATTACGAATAGCGACCCTCTTTTTACATTATGAATATAAGGACCCTGATATCGCATTATGAATAGCGACCCTCTTTTTACTTTATGAATAGCAAACCCTGATTTCGTATTACGAATAGCGACCCTCTTTTTACCTCGTGAATAGCGAACCCAATTTCGTATTATGAATATCGACCTTATTTTTACCTCATGAATAGCGAACCCGATTTTGTTTTATGAATAGCGACCCTCTTCTTATATTATGAATTGCGACCCTCATTTCGTTTTATGAATAGCGACTCTTTTCTTAGATTATGAACCCGTAGGAATAATTACCCTTTTAAATAATGAACCCTTTTTCAAGTCATGAATAGCGTTTCTTATGACAAGTTGACCCTAATGAATAGCGGTAGTATGCATAGCCAGCAGACCCCTGCCGAATGGGTGCACATAATGTGTAGTGCCCTTAGAATAAATTGTAAAATAAATTGTAAATGTGTAGCTTCCAGTATTAATGCAATTGTTATTATGTTTTAATTTTGTTCATTACACATGTTTTACTATATACACGAAGTGTATTTTTTCTGTATTGTTTGGATAATTACTTTGTACCATGTGATTATGTTGAAAATAAAATAAAATGAATCAAATTAAATGAATCAAATCAAATGCCTCCTCTACAGCTTCGTTAGGTAGGGGTGTCGATCCGTTTTTGAGATTGGGGGGGCGAAATTTGAAAAAATTTCCAGAGTGACCACTGAGAGAGCTAAAAGTCCCACATTGGCATCCCCGGAAGTTTTTATTATGCGCTCATTGAAAGTGTCTTGATGGCTCGAAGACCTGACTTTGGGGGCACCCACTTAATGGGGGTCCAGGGGGCGGAGCCCCCGGAAGCTTTTAGATTTCAGACATTTGCTCCTAGCATGGGTGTTAAAATTGTATAAAATAGTGAACCTACTCATAACGTATTTCTAAAGGGCAAAGCGAGGAAAAGACTGAGCCTTGCATGAGATGGATCCACGTGATCATGTATACTATAGAGCCATCGATATAGTCTAGGGCATTGGGCTCCCATGAAACTAAGCAAGGGCGTCAACAATTTCTTAAAAGTGTAGGGGAGACATTGCGAGGAAGCGAAGCGACCGAGCGGGGGAGGGGACACCCACTCCCACAGTAGGGAGTTTTTGTATTTTTGGGCGTGAAATTGTGCGATTTGGTTCACACCTGAGACAGAAATTTCACGTAATATGAAGTATATAGGTATGGAACCAAACATACATAATGACAAAGGGAGGGAGACAATCTGCTCCTTTTTCAAATGTGGGGGGACATGATATTCCAATTTGATTTGCGTTCAGCGCATATGTACCGAGATTATTTTATTTTCTGTGACGGTGTGCTATCTATAGATGAGGGTTTAATAAACTTCGTTTGAGGTGTGCGTTTGAGAAATTACGCTGCCCAACACATTTCAAAAAGTGAGTTCCCGCAACCCAAATGAAACTTGCAATATGAGAAACTGTATGCGCGCGAAGCGCGCGGCAAAAAAGAGATTTACAGTCCTTTTCAAACTAAAAAAACGGCTATTTCGAAGATTAATTATTGATAAATGTGTCTTTCCCCTCTTTGGCATTATATCACTCGATTTTTTTCTTCCTCATTTTCGGAATTATTGGGGGGGGGCGAAATGATATGTTCGCCCCCCCAATATTTTCATTGGGGGGGCGACCGCCCCCCTGCCCCCCCCCCCCCCCCCCCAGGATCGACACCCCTGTCGTTAGGACTGGACCTTTCAAGGGATAGTTCAGTTTTGGTACAGAGGGCTCTTTAAGACTTTTGATCAAAATTGGTTCAGAAAAAGCAGAAATATCAATAAATATACGCGATTAGAATTAATGTGGGTCCCACATTTATTCAAGAATTAAGAATTAAGAAAAACGTTTGTGATGCCTACACTTTTCCGAAAATACCAAAGATGTTTTTTCTAGTTGTTTAATGATCTCTCTATTAAATTATTATTTCAACAAAACATCACATTCACAATTTGTTATAAAAAATGAAGTGAAACCAATCTGATTTTAGCGAGCGCCCTCTTTTGTTTTAACGGCTGCATTTTGAAGGATATCAGCATTTTAATGGGGACCACCAATCAAAGAACAACACATTATTATATGTTTTGGTACCGTTTTGTGTTATCAAATAGATACCCAACATTTTGCAAAGGGTTGTGTAATTCATAAACAATGCAATTAATTACCACCACTTACGGAACCATTATTATTTCATGGTTTCATACGCGCCAAACATTTGCGAGTGCGCCAATGCTATTCACGCTTACGGACGATTCACTCGCTCTGGACAAAGGTAGTATTCGTACATGCAAACCCATGAACGCATGCTTTAGAATTGTGATGCGTTTTATATTTTATATCTTTTTTTTTTTCACTTTTGACTTTGCCCTACACTTGGATGCAATGCACATTCCATGATAAAATACTCATAGCAAATGTTATATCAATGTAAAGGGGAGAATTCACGCTTTCCGATGAAACCAAATTTATCAATGGTAATAACCTAATAAAAAAGTTATTAATGCGCAAACCTCGATTGCGGAACTTTTTGTGCGAGGTATAGATAAAGCGAAAAAGAGAAGGGTGCTTGGGTTTCCTTGGCTCAATAAGCTTGAGGTAGGCGTATACATATCCGGGGGATAAGTAATAATCGTATTTTGTGTTTGTTATAAGGTGCATTTACATAATATATATATTGATATTTGAAGGAAAACAGATACAATCTTTGATTAATTCTTGGAATGTGATAAGCGTTCCACAGAAGTCGAAGTTAGTTTCACTCTTGTGAGCCAATCTGTTATTATTTGCTGGACATTTAAGTATGATAAGCATTGATAGAAAATGTCATCTAAAGAGACAACAAAAACCTTCGAATATTTCTAGGAATTTTATTTTATAGTATCATTAAAGCGTTGTTTTCAGATGTCTCTATATAATATAAAGTACAGCGTAGTGTAATTATCTCTGTTTCGGGGAGTTGTTAATTCTCTTTTGTAACCATTATGAGGGGATACATGTGATTGTAAACTGCATTGATCGGAAATTGTAAGGAACAAAGGAGATGTTTTTGTTTTATTTAACCAACTGGGCCCCGTTGCAGAAAGATATACAATCGATTGTAAGTTACAATTGATTGTAAGACAGATCATGTGTTCTAAATGAGCAAATATGATTTTTGAAACTCGCAAATTTTCTGATTTAAAATTAATTGTAACTTACAGTGGATTGTATCTCTTTCTGCAACGCGACGCTGGGAATATACACGTTTAGTCGAATGTTTGCTACTGAAAGAAAATCTGCTATTTTCAGAAACTTCCGTTTGTTTCAAACATGTCAATAGACTCTAAAGTATAATATTACCCAGCTAGCCACCTGACGTTGGGCCGATGTCGGAATTTGGTTGCCGGATGTCGGCATATCGCCGTTGGGCACATCGGCCCAACGTCAGGTGGCTAGCTGGGTATATCCATTAAGGAGGGCCAGTGTTTATATCAAAGAAATGAGACAAGTGAGACTTAAACACAAGACTATTTCAAGTTAATTATCAAGACAAGTTTCAGCAAATGGAGATATACAGCGACATTTCCATTGTTTACCTCAACACTGTCCTGAACATGTACCCACTAATTCTTCATCTATTATGTTTCCCTCCAAATATCTTGTTTCTGCGTGGAATAAACTGCTATAATTGCAATGAATTGTTGCCAATCCGGCTTTATTATTCCAACTTTGGAGATTGCTTAAAAAGGCGCTCAATTCACTTTCCATGAAAATTGATAGGATACATTTCTCCAAAGAGAACACGGTGGATTTAATTTAGCGCCTTTTTAAGCAATCTCCAAAGTTGGAATAATAAAGCCGGATTGGCAACAATTCATTGCAATTATAGCAGTTTATTCCACGCAGAAACAAGATATTTGGAGGGAAACATAATAGATGAAGAATTAGTGGGTACATGTTCAGGACAGTGTTGAGGTAAACAATGGAAATGTCGCTAAAGTATAATATTACCCAGCTAGCCACCTGACGTTGGGCCGATGTCGGAATTTGGTTGCCGGATGTCGGCATATCGCCGTTGGGCACATCGGCCCAACGTCAGGTGGCTAGCTGGGTATATCCATTAAGGAGGGCCAGTGTTTATATCAAAGAAATGAGACAAGTGAGACTTAAACACAAGACTATTTCAAGTTAATTATCAAGACAAGTTTCAGCAAATGGAGATATACAGCGACATTTCCATTGTTTACCTCAACACTGTCCTGAACATGTACCCACTAATTCTTCATCTATTATGTTTCCCTCCAAATATCTTGTTTCTGCGTGGAATAAACTGCTATAATTGCAATGAATTGTTGCCAATCCGGCTTTATTATTCCAACTTTGGAGATTGCTTAAAAAGGCGCTCAATTCACTTTCCATGAAAATTGATAGGATACATTTCTCCAAAGAGAACACGGTGGATTTAATTTAGCTCCTTTTGAAAATAGGACCCTCGTTTATTAGTAGCAAACGTATTCCAAGTGAATTATTAACGATATAAGGAGGGTTGGTCAAGTAAAAACTAGAGATCTACATTTACATCTAGTTATTTTCCAAGGCGTACACCACTAGACTGTGGGCGGGATCAACATGAAATCCCCACCTGAGTGTGTTTAATACCTCAGCACTTGAACATGTATACAGAAATAATCTACATAATCCTCCCTCCAAATATCCCGCCTCTGCGTGGAATAAATACACTGCTATAATTGCAATGAGTTGTGGAAAATCCCGCTTCAATATTTTCTTAAATACTTTTGGAGATTTTAAATTGCTTTAAAATGCTAAGGACTGGCAGAAGCTCGTTATTTCCAGAAAGATCTGGAATACTCGGCTCCGACTTTAGCCTACAAACATATACAATTGATGGCTTATCTGTAATACTACATGTACATCTACATGTACATCTAGTTATTTTCCAAGGCGTACACCACTAGACTGTGGGCGAAATCAACATGAAATCCCCACCTGAGTGTGTTTAATACCTCAGCACTTGAACATGCATACCGAAATACTACATCTACATAATCCTCCCTCCAAATATCCCTCCTCTGCGTGGAATACACTGCTATAATTGCAATGAGTTGTGGAAAATCCCGCTTCAATATCTTCTTAAATACTTTTGAAGATTTGAAATTGCTTTAAAATGTTAAGGACTGGCAGAAGCTCGTTATTTCCAGAAAGATCTGGAATACTCGGCTCCGACTTTAGCCTACAAACATATATATACAATTGATGGCTTATCTGTAATACTACATGACATCTACGTGTACATGTAGTTATTTTCCAAGGCGTACACCACTAGACTGTGGGCGGGATCAACATGAAATCCTCACCTGAGTGTGTTTAATACCTCAGCACTTGAACATGTATACAGAAATACTGCATCTACATAATCCTCCCTCCAAATATCCCTCCTCTGCGTGGAATACACTGCTATAATTGCAATGAGTTGTGGAAAATCCCGCTTCAATATCTTCTTAAATACTTTTGGAGATTTGAAATTGCTTTAAAATGTTAAGGACTGGCAGAAGCTCGTTATTTCCAGAAAGATCTGGAATACTCGGCTCCCTATTATAAGAGGTTTGAGGTATAATCCCGAATGCGTACAACGTGTATTTTTTCTTTCAAGCCAACGTACAATGTTCGAAGAAGGTAACATGCATGACTGATTTCCTTTTGTCTACGGATGCGCTGACCCCGCCGCGGCGCGTCTTGAGCGATGATTAACACGGTACAATCGCACAAAATAGAAGCATCGGACAATCCCCAGGGGCCAAATTTTGGAGGCGCAAAGGAGCACTTTATCCCCGGGTAGACCCCAGGAGACTCATATTTTTGGATTTGTTACATTCTCTTCTAAATATTCATATGTTCAGAAATCAGTACGCTTTTCGATGCACAAAACACCTCTGGGCTGCCGGTCTATATGTAGTAGGTTCGTGATCTAAGGATCGGCGCCTAAAAACCTTATGAAGTCCCATCTATTTTGGGCGTTCCAATGGGAGGCACGAGCACAGAATTCTCCCTCCTCATTCTAATTAATTCATCAAATTTTCGTCGTTCAACGAAATGCTCCAGGTAGGGTAACCATGCATTGCAAAGAAACTGAAACAAGTGACTCAATAACGACACATTAAACGCGAAGTTACTGTTGGAATATAATGGTTATAAATAAATTTAAAAAATGAAAACAAATGAGCGTTGATAACTGGCAACCGATTGTTTGAAAATCTAAACATATCTAAGTTTTTTTTTTTGTTTTTTTTTTTTTTTTTTTTTTACATGCCGTGATTACTTATAATATTCCATTGAAAGATTAGGGGTCATTTGGAATTTAAAAACTACTTGTTAAATGTGTCATTAGGAAAAGAACGTGTATCGATTTGTAATATTTTGACTGGGTCTTATTGAGTTGAACCCCCCCCCCCCCCCCCCCCCTCCATAAGCATTTCCCGTTCTGCAATGAAGACAAAACAGAAATGGCCAGTGATAAGTATGATTTAAATTGATAGTTGTAAAAATGAACTTTCTGCTGAAATGGGACTCCAGACTATTCTGGAATGAACCACAATCTGGCTCTTTCCTCTACAAAAACAATTCCAAAGGGACTCTAGACTATTCTGGAATGAACCGCATTCTGGCTCTTTCCTTAAAAAAAAAAACATCCCAGGTGGGGATACTGAAGCTGGATTTGTAACACTCCCACGGGGAACCGTTCATTTTGATCCGAGCTTTAGTACAACTGGGAAAACATTGTGAAATAACCCGTTGAACAGCTTTATGCCATAGGGCGCTAAGTCCATGTTATTAACGTGTATGTGTTGCCCGAGCACACATGCCGCTGGGAATATGAGAATGGAATGTTCCATGTGTTGCTGTTTTGTATTAATTAATTTATATTAACATTTCGGACTTATAGTTAGTTACGCATGTCCATGGCAAATTGTGTAGAAAGTGGATTTAGCGCCCTTTGCTATTTAGGTATTTAATATAATAACTAGATATACTCACGTGTTATGGTCCGTGGGAAATGTTCGAAGGAAGTATTCTGAGCTTATACATTCTCAGTATTAACCCATTCACACCTCTGGAACCTGGTGTATTATGCATTAACCGTATGTGAGTTACAGTATCATGTACTTAAATGGTTAAGCCCTAGAAGGCTACCTTTCATCCATTAATTATAATAGGCTTTCGTTTCTCTGGAATAGTTTGCCATTTCAATTATGCTACGAGAGCGATATTGATGGTACGAGTTCAACATAACAAGGATAATGTTTTCACCAAAACGTACATTAGGGAACTCTCAGAAAAAAAATACAATATAGGATGCTTCTAGAAATAACGGATTATGATCATTTTTTTTAAATAGTTCCACTAAATAATAATTTATCCAAGACATTGAAGTTCTCTTTCATTGTCTTTCCGGAACATCTGTTTCCTACCCAAATTACCCAAATAAATTTATATAATATAGGTTTTCCCATCCATTTTCATACTTTTTTCATTCAATTGTATTAACTTGTACTTCAATTTCGTCCCGAGGAGCCTGGAATGTGCTAATCCCAACTGCAATTTCGTCTTTAGTCGATCGATTTCACCAAAAGTCCAGTAAGTTTAGTCGTTTGTCATATATACGTTAACGTCAATAACAATTCAAATTCGTCCGTTATATTGTTGCCGAAGACATCTGTGTCCGACGAACTTGAAATGTAATGGACGATAATGTGTGACAAATTACTAAATTGAGTGGACTTTTTGTGAAATTGATCGACCAAAGACGAAATTGAAGTTGGGATTAGCACATTCCAGGCTCCTCGGGACGAAATTGAAGTATACATTTATAAAATTGAATGAAAAAAGTGTGAATATGGACGGAAAAACCTATATTATGTGAACAGACTATATATAATATATACAGCTTACAACCCACTTATCTAAAGAGGCATATTTGTAATTATGAATTGTATAACTTCGTCAATTGCTCCCACCTCTGCTATAACGCTACTCATGAGTTTGTTGTTAAGCTAGTAGCTACATCATATTTCATCGTTTCATTATGTATTTGTTTTGTAATTTAATCAAATATTCGTATAAGCCGCACTTTAAAGGCAAAAAACAACACATAATTATCAGTGTTGGTACCCTTTTGTGATATATCAAATAGATACCCAACATTTT
Source organism: Echinarachnius parma (assembly GCA_037951105.1). Lineage (NCBI taxonomy): Eukaryota > Metazoa > Echinodermata > Echinoidea > Clypeasteroida > Echinarachniidae > Echinarachnius > Echinarachnius parma. The sequence continues at coordinate 168,590 of JBAMJV010004356.1, forward strand.
GCAAAGGGTTGTGTAATTCATAAACAATGCAATTCATTACCACCACTTACGGAACCACTATTATATCCTGGTTCCGCGCTCGCCAAACATTTGCGAGTGCGCCAATTCTATTCACGCGTACGTTTGGAGACAATAGAATCTCGGACGATTTGTTCGCTCTGTACAAATGTAGTCTTCGTACATGCAGACCCATATACACATGGTGTAGTATGGTGATGCATTTTCAATTGTTTTTCTTTTTCTAGAAACATATTTGTCTGTACTTGTTGATGGAATGGACTACTAGAGATGTTATCTTTCATTTATAAGAATATTATTTTTGGGTGGTGGTACCCTTTAACTGTAAGTTATATTAGTTGATGTGTATGTCGATATAAGTTCATATGTAAAATGTAGATATTAGATATAAAACGAATTGAGAATTCCTCCTGTTTTAAAATGCACTATGAAATAGACATTTATTATTATTATTACATTCATAATCTTGAACCTAAAAGCTAGTTTCATCGTCTTTGTTTAATGATGTTGTTTGTGTTTGCCTTGTACTTTATCAAATCGCTAAACAAAAACTAGCTTGTAGCCAACGACAGGCCTGCACACCTGAAATAACTGACTTTTATATCGTTTTATACTGCAATATGAACAAATTCTACCATGTGAGACAATTTATAATATGAACTGCAAATGAGCCAATGGCGCCTCTCGTGGGAATTCTGTAGAATAAACGTGACTAGCGTACACAGAAACTCTCGATTTTTCCTCCGGATCATGCGATAGGAAATGTTATGAACTATAAATGTACCCTCGAATTTCCTGGAAACATTCTAGACAAAATTATAACCGAATTGTATGCATGCAGTAAAACATGACTCAATAATTATCTCAAAAGTTCTATGGGATAAAACTTCATATTCAAAGATATTATGTATTACATCACATAAAAACACAAAGGCGTGGGAATTAATTGTAGTGTTAAATGTAGTGTACAAGTTCATTAAAACAGTACATGGGCCACAAGGATACTGCGAATATCGAGTTATGATAAAGGATTTGAACGCTGCAAAAAAAATTAAATTGCTCCCACAAATCAATGGCAGAATACTTTGCATTAAATATGACTGGCTCATGAAAGGATCTCACTGACCGGTTATTATATCAAGATTCCACGGAAATCATGTTTAAGTCCTAATCTTCACTGGCTAGCCGTTAATGATAGGTTCATCACAAGTTTAGAATATTGTCTTGCAAAAGAGACGTGTAACTATATACACTCTGTTTAATAATGTACATCATGATAATTGTAACATCATATACCAGTCGTCCAACATTAAGTCATGACCATGAAAGATTATGATAGAGAGTTAATAACCTGCGGTATCAAGTGTTGTCTGCCTCGGGATTTTAATTGAATTGAACAAAGGAATTCGACGTGACTTTTATTTCATTCTTCCCGATCAAAGATACCCTCGTTTTTCTTCGAAATCCTGCAGACCGGGTAACCAAGATGCATCAAATTGCAGCTGTTTAATTATGCATTTATACTCCTGCAAGCTCTCTTGGGTCGATCGTCGAGTTTGGCATAGGTCTTTGTTTGCTTACTTCATGCATACCTCATGCATGACATGGGCCCCGTTGCAGAAAGAGATACAATCGATTGTAAGTCAGAAAATGTACGCGTTTCAACCAATCAGATTTGCGCATCTAGAACACGTGATCTGACTTACAATTAATTGCAACTTACAATTGATTGTATCTCTTTCTGCAACGGGGCCATGGAGATGAATGGGTGGATGTTAATCCGATCTACTACATGATGCATGGCATTTCTAATTCCAAAATTAACCCTATAATCTTAATCCTTAATCGTAAAGTTTCAAAGTGACATTATTGTCAAAAAGTGATATTTGAGGCTTCAGTCTTATACCAAAACCACTGTAAGATTATCATGAATGATGTGTGTTAGTTTCATTAAAAATGAAGACTGCTGTTCAACCTAATGATGTCCTTTGATTTTGATCATAAACGACAAGCGTTCCGGATGCTTTTCATTCAATCATAAATATCTCCAAATTGACAAATCAAAACCCATTTCAATCTTCTGCTACCATAAGCTAAACGACAAGGTGCACGCTAACCCTAGGTCCAATCTATTTAGGTTGAATTCGAAAAAGATAATGGATCACTACAACAGTAATTAATTACAAATAATTAGGTTGTGATTATAGATACTATTTCAATGTGAGTACGTGTAAATAAGTGAAATCAGCGGGAAAATGTATTTCTTCAGTGTGTAATTTATTATTATCGGGGCTAACCTCGACTAGCATTGTACTATTTTGTTAGCCCCTTTTGTCCATTCTTCCATTGTATTATTACTTTCAAGATGCATTATTTATCTGTAATATGAATATGTATGTATATTTATTGTAAATTGTAAATATTGAAGTGATTATTGTTGACAATAAGCAAATTGCATTTCATATATCATACTCAGCCTCGGATGTTGAATTACGTTACAATACTAAATGGAAGTAGGGCAATGGAAGTAATATTGGATTCCATTATATTACAACGGAACGACTCGCAACAGGATTACCAGCAGACAGAAATGGATGTGGTTACGCATCTGCTGTAATATGTATATCCCTATAGTTCCACATGCACATCGGAGACGATTTTTTTGTTTTGTTTTAATGTTAACGAGATCCCATATAATTCGAGACAAATATTTTGTAAAAGCTCATCAAAACCAGGAACAAAATAGGACATAAAAAATTATAAAGAATTCAAATGTTCTAATGCATTTCTATGTTTTTTTTATAATGTTTGAATTGGTTTTATTGTATTTTCTCTCACATGCTCACATAAATGCTTATCAAAAGGTATTTCGAATTATAATTATGATGTTACAGCTTGAAATTGAGATCTTTGCACCTTTCAAAATTACGATGCATTTTACACACCAAATGAATGGGAAACTGCACTTTTTTGTCATCATGTGTGCGACATGTGACCATAAAATGACACGTGACTACACAACCGTAGTCGCGACGTGCGCACATGTCAAAGTAGCAAAGGATGTGCAAGACTCTAAAGAGAAAAGTCACAGAGCGGCGAGGTGTGATAATTGCAACAAATCGAGGGGGTGTAAATCAGCCCACAACCCCAATTACCCCCCCCCCCCCCCCCAGTTTGTTTGGGGTAAGTCACAACAAGTTAGTCATCTCCCATGCACGTCGGTGTCTGATCCCGGCGCGACACTCGAGGAGGCCGCGTGCAAGGCTGCCAGGTCAGTCGGTGTGATGTGCGTTGAAATCACCAAGGAAGATCACAGACTGGGTGTTAAAGGGGTAGTTCAGTTTTGGTATAGAGGGCGCTTCAAGAGACAATTTTGATGTGAGTTAATGAAAACCTGAGTGTCAAATTTGAAAGAGCATACAATTTTAAAGACAGAATAAATTGTATTAGATCAAAATCGGTTCAGAAACGGCTGAAGTATCAATAAATATATCCGATTGGAATAAACCTGGGGCCCCAGCTTTATTCGATAATTTTAAAGGGACTTAGTAACATTGTCCAAATCCTCAAAATAAAATTGTAATTCTAGCGGTTCCCTCATACCTTGTTGTATTCGTATTAACAATAAAATCATGGGACAGGTTTCGGTTTTTCAAATTTCCCTTTCGTTACAAAGATATGTACGATCGAAGTATTCAGATAAGAAAAAACTCCCCCGGAGTTTTTCTTATCGTGTACAAAGTGAGTGCAGTGAGTTAGTGAATATCACTTTGCATTTTCGCTCATTACTTGGCCATGCAATGTCCATTTGACTTGAAATGTTCACACAATACCCTGTGGACATATGAGATAACAACAATATACATTGCATCAACCATTCATCACGTTTTGCACATGTCAACAAAGTTACTAGATTCCTTTAAGAAAACAAAATACATTCTTACACTAAAAGAGGTTTAAGATAGTGGTTGATGATTTCTCTATTTAATCATTATTTCAACAAAACATAAAATGCGCATTTTTTTATTTTAAAAATGGTCTAAGCCAATACATTTTTAGAGAGCATCCTCTTGCGTTTTAACAGCTCTTTTTGAATGATAACAGGCTTTTTACTTAGTCGTTTGTAATTGTGTTTACCTTTCGAGCATGATTGAGTTATAACTATTAGTATGTAATGTTATGGTGCAGGTTTTGGTTACTAAAATTAAGTTTAACCAAAACTGTACTATCCCTTTAAGCTCGGTGACTTTAGGAAAGATGGCAGAGTCAACGAAAATCAACGATGTTGCTGAAACGCTGTTGGTAGCTGTGCGTATGTGGATTGCTGCACAAAGGACTGTTTGTGTTCTTGAAGGGATCTAGTGACATAGTCAACATCCACATAACATACTTAGAACTTTAGCATTTCTCAAATAAGTATTTTTTGTTTGTATATTCAATGCAAGCATGGAACAGGTTCCGGTTATCCAAATTATCATGAAATGTTCACACATTAATCAGTGGACGTATCAGATTACAGAAATTACATTTGATCAACCCTTAAGCTTCTTCAGTTTGTGCACATGTCAACAAAGTTAAAAGATCATTTTAAGACCAGTGTGAACCCGGTGTGAACCACATCAGTTCAAAGTCGACAGGATCGAGATCCACCTAGATGGCAATTTCTTCCAGGCAGTAGACAGCAATCCTCCAACAGTTGTGTTATGTCGGTCTCTGCGACAACAACATGAGTAGCTTGGAATGGTACAGTCGGCTTCATCTATAAGCCTTTTTTAGGCAGTTAGTACATCTATATATTTGTTTATTTACGCATTAGTGTGAACATAACAACCATTCATGTGCTTTGAATACAAGGTCTATGATAAACAAAAAAATGCTTTTGTAACCGAAACACTGGGTTGTATAGTGGTAATCGGTCGATCACGATGATATATTATTGCCCCAAAAAAATCAATATTACCAAACATTCCATGTATTTATCATAGATTGTTTTAGAGTGGAGATGTCTGGGTTATTTGGCGCACTTGGCGCAAGAGCTATCAATCGGGTTTAAATAGTTAACAATGAAATGTCGGTTAAAGGAACTACAGCGTCTAGATGGCCTAGTTTTCACTATTCGGCTCTCTATATGTAATTTTTCCCGAAGAAAAATAATTTGGCAGTCATTTCTCATGAAATCAATCAATTTTGGGGTAATTAGTAAATGTATAATTGTCATGGGAACGCCCCTTTTAAATCGCCAAAATGTGACGTCATCTGAAGAACGGACTAATGAACTAAATTCTGTAGATGACGCGGCATGACGTAATCCAATGAATTGTCAATCACATGTCGATCACGCTGCCGATTCCGGACCCTAAATGTGGGTGGGGCGTAAATTGGCTGCTAAGTGAGATTTGGCATCAGAAAACTAGTCTGAAATCACTATTGTGTTTATTTTCATGGATTTTGTTTCGGCAGACCTATGTTCCAAGTCATTAACTATGGAATAAGTGTCAAAGTACGTTGTATTCTTTAGGTCCTTTAATATTCCCCAGCGTGTATCAAATGACATGTGTCTGGGTGCAGGTGAATGTATCTAGAAAGGACTTAAGGCTGGTCTACTTACTTATATGCTTCTTTTCTTGTAGATATTATCAGACCTCTTGATCGAGAGCTAAGGAATCTCTACATCCGTTGGTTGAGTTGAAACACGGGCCTAAGATAACTCAATTGAGGTATTATTCATAGCTTTGGCATTATGCTGAGTACGATATTTGTGTCTGATTTCTCTGAAATAATAATCAAATGTTTGTTTCTGAAAAAATAGAATCACCGCGAACAATGTCTGAAACACATTATTATAAGTACCGAATGTGTATTTTCGGATTGGAACAACCCATTAGTCCGACGCTGCGGGTTTCAGTTTAATCTTCTAAGATAGTTAATTTGAGGTCTTAATCATAGGTTTTACATTATGCTGAAGAACCTTATTTGTTTCTGACAGCATGTCGGACTGCCTTAGTGAAGGTAGAATCCATTAGGCTAACGATGCGTTTTTTGTTTGATCTTCTAAGTTAACTCACTTGAGGTGTTATTTATATCTTTGAGAGCTTTGACATTATACTGAAGAACATTATTTTTGTCTGATTACTCTGAAATAATAATCAAATGTTTTGTTTCTGAAACAGATAATATCTTTGAGAGCTTTGACATTACACTGAAGAACATTATTTTTTGTCTGATTACTCTGAAATGTTTTTTTTCTGAAACAAATAAAATCACCTCGAACAATGTTTGAACAAAATCATTGTAATAACCGAATGTGTATTTTCGGATCGACGTAATAAGAGATCAATCCATTAATCTAATGATGCGGGTTTTTGCTTAATCTTCCTAGATATTTCGCTTGAAACTTATCCATAGCTTTGATGTATGCTCAAGAACCCTGTTTGTGTCTGATTACTCTGAAATGATAATCAATGTTTTGTTTCTAAAAAACGAAAACAGGGAACATAATTTCAATAACATAATTATAAGTAACGTATATATTTCCGGACTTCGTTTTGTGAAGGTACACTTCATTAGTCCAACGATGCGTTTTTGTAATTACTTTTTCTTCTGTAGCCAATGGGAGTTAGTTAATGAGTAGTTAAAGGAGGGGGGAAATCCCGGCTTTGATTCAGGTTTATAGCTTTAAATATGTGCCTTTATTGATATACCACACTCTTTTTTTCAAAGAAATCCTTAAGTTGGGAAAAAAAGTAAATTTCATGCAACTGTTTTGCTTTATTTCGCATCGGCGTTCCATGCTCCTAAAAAAAGTCATTTATAGCAGAGCGGGAATGTGCGCACGTGTCACCCGATTCATGACATCACATGCAGACCGCAACGCGGAGGAATGTGGATTGTTTACATGCAGAGCCTATGACTTGCTTGTAAAACAAACTCGTTTTTGCTTGTAAATTGAGGTTTTACTGAAAATGCTTAAGAATTGCTAAGAAATTAATTGTAGCAGGATTCAGCTACACATCTGAGTGTATATCGTCCATGATATAAACCTGAACAAACGTGAGTATTGCACTCAGCGTGTACGTCTATGACCGATCTAAACTGCGATTGCCTGCAGGTGACGTCACAAAGATGACGTCATTTTTTGTTCGCCCGGGACTCAGTTTTTTTACGGGGGTTCCGAAAGTGAATTTACAAGTTGATTTTTTATTTTACCGGGTTTTCCCACGAGGAAAATATGTTTGTATTAGTAATCTTTATGAAAATCTACCTTAGATACAGTAAAACCCAATTTTGAGGCAGTTTTCTTGTCACCATACCTTTAATGGGAACCACCTCCCAATAATGATATGTTTTATACATGTACATGAAACGTAATAGTTTTAGTACGCCATTCCACCAACAATTTCAAAAAAACATGTTTCCAGACAAATCATAAAATTGAAAAACTCATCACCATATTAATAAAGCATGTGTTCATGGATCTAAAGAAAAAGACTATAATTGTTTTGGACGTACGCGTATTCCGTGGTTCTATTGTCTCCAAACGTACGCGTGTATAATGTAATTGGCGCTATTGCAGATGTTTGGAACATATGGAACCATGAGGCTGAGTCTGTTGGTTTCGTAAGAGTTGGTGATTAATTGTATTGTTTATGAATTACACAACCGTTTGCAAAGTGTTAGCCATATATTTAATATTATAAATGGTATCAAATCATATAGACTGTTATTGCTAGTTGCGTGCTGGTCCCCTGAAGAGAGGAAAAGTGCATCTTTTCCAGATTTGCTTGATAGATAACTCAGAAATATATACTTCAGGTTTAAAGGTATCGAGGGCGCTTCAAGAAATACTTTTTTTGTGAGGTAATGAAAAACTGAGTGTAGAATTCGGAAGAGCACACAATTTTAATGACAGAATAAACTTTATTTGATCAAAATCGGTTCAGAAACGGTTTAAATATCAATAAATATATCCGATCGGAAGATGTATTCGATGATTTTTTCTTTTATTTAAAAAATGCTTACACTTTTTCAAACATTTTCAAAAGAGGTTTTTATATAGTTGTTGATGATCTAATAATTTTATCAACAAAACATCACATACATAATTTGGTATGAAAAATGGTTCAAAATCAATGCCTTTTTTTTAGAGAGCGCCCTCTTGTGTTTGAATGGCTCTTTTGGAACGATGACAGGCTTTTTACTTAGTCGTTTGTAATATTTTTGTCTATACCTTTCGAGCATGGTGGAGTTATAACTATTAGTTTGTAATGTTATTGTGCAGGTTTTGGTTACTAAAGCTCAGCCTTACCAAAACTTCACTACCCCTTTAAGTATTAAGATTTTATAGTATGCTTATGTACGATAGCTATGAAAAAGAAGTCTTGAATCTGGCAAAGAAAACCCGAGAATAAAGTAAAAAGTAAAAACAACATCATACGTATAAGCAAAGGATGTTTTCGGACAGTGTTACTTAAGATTCACTTTATTAGTCTGAAGATGTATTTTAGTTTTTTTAGCTAGCATATAATCATGATAATGATATGGCCTAATGCGGTTCAAAAGGCTGAGAGTGGGATAAAAAGAAGTGAAAATGTACCCTCTGCAGATTGTTGTGGGTATTTTACTAAGAAAAAACATACTGGAAAATAAAGTCATAGCTTTTTACATTATGTTAAAGAACGTTATTGTTGTGTACGGTTCATCTAAACTATAATCCAACGTTTCGTTTCTGAAAAACAAAAACCGAGAACAAAAACATATCTATAAGTACTGTAATATATCGTAATATGTTAAAGGGAGTATAATAATAATAATAATAATGAAACACTTTTATATAGCGCATAGCACAATTTCATATCCCTATGCGCTTTTATTATTACCCTTGATCATTAGGTCAAGCGGAACCTAAAGCGGAGGCAAATTGACACGGTCAAGCGGAACCTAAAGCGGAGGCAAATTGACCTTAAGACATGGACAACTGTTGCAGGCCAGCGAGCTGTACGGAGATCAGCTGTGAAGTGAATCTGAAGACGGTCATTGTCGCTTCGCGACCGACGGCTACTACTAATACTGATCATTAGGTACAGGTCAAACCCGCACAATTATCTTGCGCACCATCTCAACTCCCCGGGGAGCATACTAGCCAATGGCAACCATATGATAGCGCCCAGGCTAATTTAACACCCGACCAAGTTCCCATTTACACTCCTGGGTAGAGAGCAGCAATGTGGATTAAATGCCTTGCTGAAGGACATACGGAGTGGGCAGGGTTCGAACTCGGGATCTCGAGATCGGAAAGCGCGCGCTCTACCAATCTTGCCACACTACGTCCCAATATCCACCATTTACAAATTATCTGAACGTTTTCAGTAGATAGTTGTAACGGGTATGTTCCGACCCTGTTAATGAAATGGGATCCAGTAACTTTGTTGACAAGTGCAAAAAGTGATGAGTGATTAATAAAATGTGTATTGGTGTGATCTGATATGTCCACAAAGTAATATGTGAGAATTTCACGTTAATTGGATGTTTTGGGAGGATGATATGAGCAAAAATGCAAAGTTATATTCAATTACTCATTGCACTTACTTTGTACACGGCTTAAATTATCCCGTAGACAATTTAAGATCTGAACACTTCAGTCGTAAATATCTTTTGAACGAAATAGAAATTTGAAAAAACCGAGACCTGTTCCGTGTTTGTATTGTTAATATGAATAGGATAAGGTATTGGAAAACCACTAGAGTTCCAAGTAAGTTTTGAGGATTTAGGCAATTTTACTAGGTCCCTTTAAGGCTAAGTTTGTGTTGTTGTTTAATCTTCTTCAGCCAAAAGTGTTTGCCTAAACATGTTTCAAAAGTGTGCTAAAAAGTTAGTGGGTTGGTTGGTTGATTGTTTTGTTGTATTAAGGGCACATTTTTAGCTAATAATTAACACAATGAATGTTATTCAAGTTCAAAGTAGAATGAAAAACATAATACCAATCAACCCATTACCAAGAGAAACCTGATGGGTCCTGTACTATCTCTAGCGAGATTGAAACAAACAAATAGTAGATATCAAGAAACCAAATGGTTCTACACAATATGATGATGATGATGATGATGATGATGATGATGGTGATGGTGATGATGATGATGACAATGACGATGATAATGATGATAATGATGAGGATGATGATGATGATCATCATCATGATGATCAGGATGATGATAATGATGGTGATCTTGAGTTTTGTAGATAGTCAAATCAAGTACATTTCCACTGTTCTTACTGTTCTATATTGAACTCAAATAAAATTACAGTATTTATATTTAGTCAAAGTTGAATCAAGAGAATGAGGTATGCTCGATCAAATTTATGATGTCTTAATCCAACGAGGATTGGATTAAGTAATGCTCGTTGGATTAAGACATCATAACTATGCATCGAGTATGCCTCATATCTTGATAACTTTGCCGTATATATAACTTCAGGTAAAGCCGTACAGATCAGCTATGTAGTGGGCATGGCGGGTTGAAGATTAACAAAATACATATTTTGTGAAAGTAATCCTCGCTGGATTAAGACATCATAAACATTCATGGAGCTTACCTCATCTCTTGATAACTTTGCCGTATGTATAACTTCAGGCAAAGCCGTACAGATCAGCTAGGTATATTGTGGGCATGGCAGGTTGAAGATTAACAAAATATATATTTTAAACAAATAATGCATTACTATTTCTCATACTAATGCATGTAAGCCCCCTTCCCCCACGTTATATGGCCATGTAATGAGCAAAACATGCAAGGTGAAATTCACCAACTCATTGCACTGACTTTGTACACGGTTACGACTATCCAGTGGATAGTTAAATATCTGAGCACTTCAATCGTTAATACCTGTTTAACAAAAGGGACATTAGAAAAACCGAAACTTGTCCCGTGCTTCTATTTTTAATACAAATACAACAAGAATTTTGAGGATTTGGAAAATGTTACTAAGTCCCTTTAAGCGTCTCCTGATCGTGCTGCTGATAATCTTACATCTTTCTCGTTAACATAAAAGTGGATTTTCACTCCGAATGTATATATTATTGTAATAATCTTGCCTCTTATTTCATGAAGTCGTGAGAAAATAGATTGAGGGGTGATGCAGGTCAACATGTAAATTTTAAATCATACTCAACAATATATGAAACGATCGTAGAGAAATGTAGTGAAACTTAAAACAAAAAGTTCAGAACATTATTTAAACAACTGATTAAAAAGAAAATGCGATATACAAGGATTCGTTTATTATTGTTACACAATTGAAAGAGTCGCCAAATATACGGGCAAAATTGTGCCCGTACGGCGTACGGGCACAAGATCCCTTTCAACGGGCACTAGATCCCTTTCAATGGGCGTACGGCGTACGTCCATTGAAAGGGATCTAAACCCCTCAAAAAAAGTTCGGAAACTCAAGTTTGATCGATCATATCTCTCATATTTTTTAATTAGCATATTCGAAATTGGTGTCACAATAAAGCCTCATTATATACCTTTCAAACGGTGCATTATGTGTAGTGATTATGCAATTGGGGCGATTGCAGTAGCCCAGAGAATAGGGGGAGGCAGGAAGTGAAATGTCGCAAAATGGCTCAATGCATTTAATTTACGAGTGCATGACTGTGCTGACCATTTTTTTAAAAGTTCACTTTCTATTGAATACTGCCACCCTTTCCATTCATCAAAATCATTGGAATTTGATACCATTTTAATGGAAATGATCTCTTAATTACAATGGCATATTAATCGTAAGGATTATGCAAATGGGGTGTGTGAAGCGAACAGGAATATGGAGATGGGTCGAGTGTGAAATCAAACAAAAAGATATGGAGTTGACACAAAATCAGAGGGTTGCATTTTTTTCGAGCTTTTGGGAGGATTTTTTAGCATTTCAAATAAAATATTCATGATTCAAATTGTTATCAACCGAAAGCCCAACAACTCTTCTGTATGAAAATGTAAAATTTATAATGATTTTAGTAAAGGGCGGCTGCAGGGAGATGAATGTGGGGGAGCCTCAAAAGTGACCCATTTCAAAACGCTCTGATTTCAAGGCACAACTGAGTCACTATTCATGCGTTTTCAATTGAATTCTTCTCATTCATGGCCAACTCATTCAAGTCGCATTACATCCTCCACACAATGGTAAAAGACACCGACAACAAATCAGAGCGTTTTGAAATGGGTCACTTTTGAGGCTTCCCCATATTCATCTCCCTGCAGCCGCCCTTTACAAAAATCATTATACATTTCACATTTTCATACAGAAGAGTTGTTGGGCTTTCCGTTGATATCAATTTGAATCATGAATATTTCATTTGAAATGCTAAAAAATCCTCCCAAAAGCTCGAAAAAAATGCAACGCTCTGATTTTTTGTCAACTCCATATTTTTTGTCTGATTTCACACTCAACTCATATCCATATTCCGGTTTGCTGCGCACAACCCATTTGTCTAATCATTACGATCAATATGCCATCGTAATGAAAAGATAATTTCCATTAAAATGGTATAAAAATCCAATGATTTTGATGAATGGAAAGGGTGGCAGTATTCAATAGAAAGTGAACTTTCAAAAAACTGGTCAGCACAGTCATGCACTCGTAAATTAAATGCATTGAGCCATTTTGCGACATTTCACTTCCTGCCTCCCGGCTTGGTACGAACAGTCACGTCACGTTCACGTTCACGTCACGTGAAGGTTCTGTACCTTTTGTGAAACAGGTCACCCAAATCTACGAAGTGTTGGGTTACGTGACCCAACAGTTTGTAGATATACTATATGCAATTCATGAAAGCTCACGTAAATTGGCGCTTGCGTAAAACAAATTAATGTAAATTGTCGTTGAGAAGAGACTAATTCTCGGTAAATTTAATCGTGAACGAACCCGTCCTACCTATACTGTAAATACCAATTATAGGCGTACACAGGCCTGGGGGCAGGGGGATGGACACCCCCTACCCCCATCCCCACCCCCTTACATAATTCAAGAAATGTCTTGGTCTCGGTCTCGAAATTTGTGACCGGTCCTGGTCTCGTCCTCGGCTGCGGTCATTTTCTACGGACACCCCCTACCCACACTCCCCCCGCTTACTTCAATTTGTCTGACGAAATATCCCCCCCCCCCTACATCCACCCCTTGAAAAAATCCTGGGTACGCCACTGCCTACAAGTAGCTAGTTCGAATGTCAAATACATTAATTGATTGATTTAATATCGATTGGTTGGTGTGATTGTTTCATTATAATGATTGACTGATTAATTGATTGTTTATTAGCTTAAATGACTGATTTATAGATTGACTCGATTCAATAACCATAAATAAACACTATTAATCAAATCATTGTTTTATTACTTTTAAACTCATTGATCACTGCAGTCACTCACTCACTCACTCACTCACTTTCACAGGCATGCACATACAACACCGTTAAGGGCCAGTACGCTCAGACGTCGAGCACGGGAACTTCAGGCGTATGCGAACTGAATTGTCCGCTGCGTGTAGCAATTCAGCTGGAAATCAACATTTGCCAAAATCCACGCACGACACGTCTTTAGAAATACTCCAATAACAAGACAAATAATGCAAGTGGTATGGTTGTACATTACCTAAATGACAGAACTGCATATTATCGTCTCAGATTACTCTGAATTATGCACGTACATATTATAAACATAATGAGTGAAAAGATTTGATAAGGGGGTATCGGCATTTTCGTCGACATTTTAAAATCTCTTTGTGCGTGTATGTCTAGTCTTAGTAACAAGCGTTTGCAATTTTAAAAATCTTGATTAAACGCTCACGTCACGATTTGGTTAACGCGACACTTCGAGTTTTACCGGCATGGAAAACGACAAATTGTTGGGTCACTTTACCCTACACTTCGTAGATTTGGGTGACCTGTTTCACAAAAGGTACAGAACCGTTCACGTGACGTGAACGTGAACGTGACGTGACTGTTCGTACCAAGCCCTGCCTCCCCCTATTCTCTGGGCTACTGCAATCGCCCCAATTGCATAATCACTACACATAATGCACCGTTTGAAAGGTATATAATGAGGCTTTATTGTGACACCAATTTCGAATATGCTAATTAAAAAATATGAGAGATATGATCGATCAAACTTGAGTTTCCGAACTTTTTTTGAGGGGTTTAGTAACTTTGTTGACAAGTGCAAAAAGTGATGAGTGATATTTATATTGGTGTGATCTGATATGTCCTCAAAGTACTGTGTGAACATTTCACGTTCTTGGATGATTTTGGGGCCGAGAAATCAGCAAAAACGAGTGATATTCATTAACTTATTGCACTTACTTTGAACACGGCTTAAATACATGTGTACCTATACGCATGCTGCCTTACATAGTCTTATATAACTCTCGATGAAAGAACTAGTAGAAATTACACTCCGAATATAAATTATATGAAGTCCTCTACTTTTCATATAAATTGTAGTTTCCGTATAAATAATAATATTTAAGATATACTCTAGTATACCGATTGTTTCTTCTCTTTCACATGCACACAATAGTTGGGTCCTTATTTTTCCAAACCTGGTATTTGGCTTTAAGCTGACAAAGAGAGTTATCAGTCAAACTTGAAAAGAAAACCAGCCATTATGCAACACCGTGTGAATGGTTAAAGGGACTTAGTAACATTGTCCAAATCCTCAAAATAAAATTGTAATTCTAGCGGTTCCCTCATACCTTGTTGTATTCGTATTACCAATAAAATCATGGGACAGGTTTCGGTTTTTCAAATTTCCCTTTCGTTACAAAGATATGTACGATCGAAGTATTCAGATAAGAAAAACTCCGGTGGAGTTTTTCTTACCGTGTACAAAGTGAGTGCAGTGAGTTAGTGACTATCACTTTGCATTTTCGCTCATTACTTGGCCATGCAATGTCCATGTGACTTGAAATTTTCACACAATACCCTGTGGACATATGAGATAACAACAATATGCATTGCATCAACCATTCATCACTTTTTGCACATGTCAACAAAGTTACTAGATCCCTTTAAGGTGCCGGGTATACTTTTTTTGCAGGGAAGCTTGAAGTTGCATCGGCATCAACCCTGATTTAAATTATCTATTGCGGATTTGTCCGGAATAGGCGGGTGAAATGTGGTAAACCGCTTCCAGTCCGAAATCGATGGCTTTATTTAGCTGAAAGCTGTACTATTCCTGACACGTAGCCTGCTTCGGACGTGAACTAGATAGCAAAACTAAACAAAGCAGGTTTTTCTCTTAAAGTGATGCCTGTAAAGTGTCTAAATCCACGAAAAATACTTGGAGCTTCCTCGTTTCTTTTCTGCTGTGTTGTTTAGCTTGTTCTGCTGTGTTGTTTAGTAAGAGAAGAATAAAATACGGTTAGATGTTTTCAAATGTCCCTTTGGTATGAAGATAATTATCATTGAAAATCATTATTTCAATACCGTTGCCCAACGGTATTGAATAGTCGCAGCTAATTGCGTCCGCATTGCAGCATGCGTGGGAACATACCGGAGAGTGAACTTTGAACCCAGCGAGCGTGAATTCCATGAATTCTGTACTACGTGTGTAAACATACAGGGGTGCAAATATCTCAAACGGCTAATTATTTCTATGACAATGTATGGAAGACTATCAGTATTCGGTGATAAAATATGAACTCAATATTCGTTTTTTTCACTAGGTAAACAGTGTTTGTTTTCTTTCAAACTTTCACAAATCTTTCAATTGTATTTTACAATGATATTGATATAGGATTGAAGTCTCAAATGTCATTTTGTGCAATATCTGACACTTTACCTGAATCACTTTAATCCATGCATGGTCTACAAAAAACCGATAACCCATGTATCTGTTTCTATGGAAATCGCAACATTTCGTATCAAACAGGTATGATTTGTTTGAATAATATGTAGATCTAGTACGGTAGTCCAATGCCTAAAATTATGGAATACAATGGCAGCAATGACAACTTATCCAAAGTGTTGCCCATGCTATGTTAGGTAATGCATCGCGTGTATGTATAGCTTCTGGTCTGTCTGTGTGCCCTGTTCAGATGTGCGTGTAACTCTCTTGATCAACCCACACAAATGTCTTATGCACCTTCACAAATCTCTGGGGACCGCAAAATATCGTATGATGTGCTTTCGTGGTCGCATGTTGGTTGTAGGTTTAAACTCTTGTTTTGAGTCTAGTCTGCCATCCCTCCCCCGCCCCCCCCCCCCCCCCCCCCCCCCCACCACGACCGATTATTATTGCAACGTTGATCACCGATTATTATTGCAACGTTGATTGGGAATGCAATTTGTATTGCTTCACTTTAAAATCATCAGTCGCGGCTCCGCCCTATATATCGTCGCTAATTTTGATTGTTTTCAAAAAATCATTTGAACTGTTCGTATTATCATAATGGGTTTCAGTGGGAATTTCCCAAAGTAACTACGTATCTTGTTATTGATATATGTATAACTCAAGTGATAAAAATACCGTAATAATCGGTTGTTTAATGTTACAATTCGTATTAAAGGAAAATGAAATTCAAGCAGAATGTCGCTTGTGTAGACTCTAAGTTTAGGAAGAATAATCTCTGAAAGTAAAGGCATAAAAAAAGGGCAAGAAACAAGAAAAACCTATGGCTCTTTGAACATTTCAATTTATTTTTATTCGGGACTCAAATTGGCAATGCACTCGAATAAGTTTGTAGACAACTTCCCTATATGTTTTGTACGCAAATTTTCAAATTTGTTCGGTTTTGCTGATTGTTACAGTTGTCCTCATTGTCTCACTTGTCCATTCTCTAAACTCATAATTATGTTGTGAATAAATGTTTTCTAAACATATATTTTGAGAAAATGTAATTTTGCGTTTCTTTTAAAGCAAAAACAAAACAACCGAATTACGCCAAAAATAGAGACATACAAAGATTGAAATGTTTTCTGCAAAACATGATGAACTTAAACCCAGGGTAAACATATATTTTGAGAAAATTTAAGTTTGCGTTTCTTTTTAAACAATAACAAACCAACCAAATTACGACAAACACTGAATAATATTAAAATGCTTCATACTGCAAAACTAGTTTAAAGTGGTCGTTTCTGAGAATATAATTGTTAAGTGGCACATGACGCGATTGCCTCCTCCCTTAAGAAGCTTAATACTCGCACTTAGATATCCTGGGGAATTTTGAGAAATTTACCAAAACCTACTTAATATGAAAACACACATGTAATTTGAGCCAGACTGACATAAGTAGTGGCCAAGCACCACTCCGCGAAGCCGTGTGTGCGCGCATAGAAACCTGTATAATGTTTGCGATGTGAGTCTCTGACAGTGCGTATAAACATGTGTGATAGACTCACCGAATAGTTTCCCGTGGTCGGGATTTAGAGCGCAATATGGATTTAGACGCCACAGATATTTTAAGATAGTAGATTGCACCCACAAGTCTAGTAGAGTAAGGTACGCTTTTTCACTTGGAAGAGAGCTCCATGAAAAAGTATTTTAAAACAGTGAAACAAACGTGAAACAAACTTATTACGAGAAAAGTTAATTTTTAATGTGAACTAAATAGGGTACAAAAGTTATATAACAAATATTGTATATGTGTCTGTTGAATTGTGTTGCCATTTGTTTAAGCACTTCATCTTAAAGAGATCTTGTAACTTTGTTGACAAGTGCAAAAAGTGATTTGTGATTAATATAATGTTTATTGGTGTGATCTGATATGTCCACATACTTTTTGGACATATCATGTGTGAAAATGTAACGTTAATTTGATATTTTTTGGCCGAGAAATGAGCAAAAAATGCAAAGTGATATCCACTAATTATTTGCACTTACTTTGTACACGGCTTAAATTATCCCGTAGACATCTGAACACTTCAATCGTAAATATCTTTGGAACGAAATGGAAATTTGAAAAACCGAAACCTGTCCCGCGATTTTATTGTTAATAAGAATATGACAAGATATGAGAGAACCACTAGAGTTCAAAGTAAGTTTTGAGGATTTGGAAAATGTTACTATTAAAGTCCCTTTATTACGACACATACTGCGGCACCGCCCTAGTTATCTATCACGTATAATGAATATTTGCAATTAAGTAAGATTAAATTGTGTCCATTAGCTGCTATGGGAATTTCCCAAAGCAACGATACGTAATAGCACGCATTATGTTCAAGTGGTAAAAAAACACCTCAGATCGTCCTGTTTGGCACGAATGTTTGATCAAATGATACATCGGATTCCGGTCATGTTCATTTATCAAGCAGACGTTCCAATATAAACCGAACACAAAAAGTAACTACCCCCAAAACAATTGCTCATAATTTCATAACCGATAATTGTTCCAAGTTGTCATCTTACCACAATATTTATGCAGTTGTACATTTTGTGTGAAAATCAGAGATATCCATCACTTCATGGCTGAATGAGCACAGATTAAAAAACCGGCGCATGCCGGCACATTGTTGTGAAACAGCACATGTTTTAATGCATTGATTATGGTTTGTGAAACAATGCTCTTGAATATTCCATCCATTTGGATTTTGTTATGGCACATGTGGTTAAATGCATTAATTGCAATTGGAAAACAGTGCAATTTGAAATTTTCCAATACTCGATGAACTGCAATAAAAAAAATGTACTTTTGCGATTTTTTTAATATGACAATTTTATCTTGTATGAGTGCTTACTAAGCCATGGATTAATATTTACCACTTATTTTTACACATTGTATTCCTAACTACCGTATTAATATTTTGGCAAGACGACATTTTGAAACGATTATTGGTTATGAAATTATGAGTAGTTTAGGGGGTAGTTACTTAATTATTGTGTCATCATTCTTATCAGCGATTAGACACATTATGTTGTACTAAACGCTATATAAAATAATGGTATATCATATATGGGCCATTCTTTGAAAAGTGAAACTTTTTCGGAAAAATTGAAGTTTTATTTTTCTGTAGTTTTGTTCCATTTTTGGAATGATCCATGTGTAAAGTTTCATGAAATACATGATTTGAAGTTTAAAATGAAACTTTTTTACTCATTTGCATAAATTTACATATTTCAATATTTTTCTAATAATCATAATTCAGAAAATAATCAAGATATCAAAAGGAAAATTAGCAAGCTCATTCTTCTCACTTTCCTGTACAGGTTGATACCAACTTTGTAAAAATTCAACCTTTCATTCTTTTCTAAACCCGATATTATAAAATTCCCATTTTTCCATTCATATTGTACATGTCACACACGTGACCACCCCAAAATGTCACACACGTGACCAGACGTTGCCACATAATTAAGTACTATAAAAAACAACGGTTTGATATAATTCTCATTCATTGCTATTGTTGTACTTACAAATGTATAGTACTTCTCTGGTAATAAGATGAACATTATAGCTATTCATATTTTAAAGAATTTTCCAAATGAAATTTAGTTATGAAAAAAGCGCTCCGTGCGAAGTCACACACGTGACCCATGCCATTTGACCTCTGACATTGAGTTACGTAATCCTTATAAAATCTTTTGTGTTAAGTTTGAAAGACTACAACATATTCAAGTCACATATGAAGTAAAAATCATTATAGTCTCATACTTACTGAAATATAAGCATCCCATTTCAAAATTTGTCATGTTTTGGGTCACACACGTGACCAAGAATGGCCCATATGGCGAATCTTTCTATAAAGAACTTAATTAACCAATCGGAGATATCTTTTCGAAGATAAGATCTTTATTAAGTGTTCTCCGTTCAATATACCATTCAGATTTTAGGGGAGCTCCAAATGAATACATAAGTAAAGTCTGACAAGAAAAACAATTTAATCTGAAAACTGAAATTGATTTTTTTATATTTGTCATGTGCAATTGCAAATAACAAGATTAAATAATGTTATGTTGTTGATTGTGCATGTTGTAATAACAACAAAACATCGGATTTAGTTTGTGTTTAGTTATTATTTAGCAATAAAAATACCAAATTGCGTCAAACAATAGGTTTTTTAAGGCTTCTTAGTGCAAAACTACTATAAAGGCATCTAGTAACGTTGTCGACATGTAAAGAAAAATGGCAAATAGTTGACAAAATGTGTATGTTTGTGATATGATATATCCACTAAGTTATGGGTAAAAATATCACGTTAAATTGATGTTATTTTTCTTAATAATGAGAGAAAATGCAAAGTGATATTCGCAGTCTTATTGCAGACTTTGTACACAGTTATAACCTTCCAGTGGATAATTAAATATCCGAACGCTTGAATCGTAAATATATATCTTTACGAAAGGGAAATTCAAAGAAAAAAACAACTGTTCCGTACTTATATTGGTAATAATTATGAATACAACAAGGTATGCGAGAACCACTGGGTAAGTTCTGGGTAAGTTTTTATTGGGTTTAGCAATGTATTAGAGCCCTTGAATGTGTTTTATAGTTTTGTCATATCATACATGTTTTTAAATAGTACATAATGCGGCTCCTCCGTCTAAGAAGCTTATACTTATAATGAGAGGTCTATTAAAAACTTAGGGGTTTTGAAATATATAGGATACAACAACCTAATAAATATGGCTACGCCATTGTATTTTAAGTGGTTATGGGTTACTTGAAAACATGTTATTTTTAAAACATGTATATTGCACCAACTAAATCAAATTTTCGCAAAAGATTGTAAAGATCTCTTAAGACTTTGAATGGACAATCGCCCATTATGGGGTAAATAATACCACACATGATAATAATCATAATAACATCAATTGTACTAATGGTCACCGTTAACCATATAATAAAGATAGAAAATTAAGACAATTTTGAATTTTCTAAAGTCTTTGTGGCTCGATGGTTGAGCACCGGTCTAGCAATCCGGAAGTGTCGGATTCGATTCCCGGCGAAGCCTGTTTTTCTTTGCTCATTTTTAAAACATTTAAAATATTTTAGTCAGTTTCCTTTATGTTTGAATCAATTATTAAAAAGCTCCATCACTGATCCCGCGCACTATCTTTAGAAAATTCAATTTAGTTATCCTTGGGTTAGTGCGGTTTATATAGCTTCTGACCATTCTAGCAATGAAAAGGGTTTCGTTAGATCGTCCCCCATTCAAGGGTCTTTGTGGCTCGTTGGCTCGATGAGCACCGGTCTAGCAATCCGGAGGTGTCGGATTCGATTCCCGGCGAAGCCTTTTTTCTTTGCTAATTAGTAATAATTTTAAATAGCTTTAGTCAGTTTCCTTTATGTTTGAGAAAAATGATTTCGACTATACGTTAGAGAGGAGAACATAGTTATAACTATGACGGAGGAATCATACAAAAGCAAAATAACAGTCGAAGAATGAGAATGGTTAAGAAACCATAGAAAATATAATGGACAAGTTGAATAAAGATAACATAGAATGAAAACATAATGAAAGGATGACTATAATTATACTCAGTGAACAAAAACATAATAGAAAGATGAATATATTCAGTGAATGAGTGAATTAATGGAAGGTTTTTACCGATATACATAACTGGTATGTATGACCTGTGAGCAAGTTCAATAATTACACGAGTATACATGATACCAGATTTGAAAATGCAAATATATATATATAAATATATATAAGTGATGAATTAACAGAACAAAATAACAGAAGAACTAGACAAATTTCTATATCAAACCAAACCGAATGCATAAAATACGAATTCGGGTGCACATATACAACTTTGAATGCCTTAACGCAGACCATAGAATTGTCCACGCTAAATCTAATGCTCTTTCGTCAACTGTTTAAATTGGATACTCATTTTTAATTTTTGTTTGACAGGATTTTACGATTGAATGATCGAATCGTAAGTTTGTTTGCTGTTCTGACGAATTTATTAAAATCCAGTATGTGACTGGTGTCAATGAATGTGACTCTCCCTTGAAAATGATGCAGTGTAAAAACATGCTTAATTGAAAATAACGAGCTTTAACCATCTTGTGTTGTTGTTTGCGCATGTTGTAATATCAACAAAACATCGGATTTATTGTGTTTATAATTATATAGCTATTATTTAGCCATACAAATACCAAATTGCGTCAAACAATAGGTCATATGTTATGGTTTCATACTGCAAAACTACTTTAATATTTTTATTTTTGTCATATTCATAAATATTTTCAAATATTATATAATGCGACTCCTCCCTCTTAGATGATTATACTTCTAATGAGAGGTCTAACGACTTAGGGGATGTTGAGATATGTAGTATACAACAACGTAATCAATATCGCTACAAACATTGTATGTCAAGTGGTTAATCGTTACTTGAAAAACATATTATGTTCAAAGCATGTATATAACCACAACAACATCAAATTTTCGCAAATGATCGTGAGGATCCCTAAAGGCTTTGAATGGAAAATGGCCCATTCTTAGCTCAATACTAATACTATTTATAGTTACAGTAATTATACTACCTATGATATCAATAATATTAATAATAATAATTATATTGAATGAAAATAATACTGTTACGAATAATAATAATACTAATAAGGATCAAGCGATCTAGTAGTACTGAAATATGCATAACTCATAAAGGGTTGAGAAAATGTGTATTTCAATGACTTGATATGTCCATGTCAACTCATTGAATCATTGCCTTAAATCTGTGCACAATTGAAATTATCCCCAATATTAAACTAAATCATAAATATTTAAATAACTAAGACAATTTGAAAACCAAAATGGTTGTGTACTCTATTAACTATTCTTTAGAGGAAAACAAAACATACATTTATAAAGAACCGCTAGAGATGCAACTGAGTTGGATCGCCACATATTATAGATCCCTTAAAGAGAACCACCACCCAAAAATTATATTCCTATAAATTAAATGTAATAGTTTTAGTAGTCCATTCCACCAACAAGTTCAGAAAAATTGGTTTCCAGACAGATTGTATAATTTGAAAACACATCATAATACTACAGTAATTATTCATGGGTCTGCAGACGAAGAGGAATCCAACGTCTAGAACGTACGTGTCTACCGTGCTTCTATTGTCTCCAAACGTATATAATTGGCGCACTCGCAAACGTTTGGAGCGTACGGAACCATCGGCCCTGAGTTTCGGTGATTTATTGAATTGTTTATGAATAACACAACCCTTTGCAAAGTGTATAAACAAAACAGTACCAAAACATATAACCATGTGTTATTCTTTGCATGGTGGTCCCCTTTATTTAAAAAAAAAACATTTTTACAATAGTTATAATTATCATATCCCCATAAGCGTGTATCAACATATAAAAAAATCAACTATGTGACAACAAAAATGAGACA
Source organism: Echinarachnius parma (assembly GCA_037951105.1). Lineage (NCBI taxonomy): Eukaryota > Metazoa > Echinodermata > Echinoidea > Clypeasteroida > Echinarachniidae > Echinarachnius > Echinarachnius parma. The sequence continues at coordinate 191,950 of JBAMJV010004356.1, forward strand.
GAATACAAACATTTGCTATGCCTTGTCTAATCTCTTTAACCTGTTCAAAGCTATGTTATTGTGCTTGTAACATGCATTCTCCATTGGCCCCAGCCCGAGTAATTGTCAGGACCAGTCCTGAGTGGGTTAATAGAAAACAAACACAATAAATAACCCTTTTTTCCAGGGCGGTACAAATATTTAAAAAACGAAAAAAAAAACAATAACATAATAGAAACCTTACACAACTTGTTATTAAAACTTGTTTTCGAATAAGTTTGGGTCCAATTTTTATGTCAATTGTTATTGTGAACTAACATACTTAGTGGTGACCTATTATAAGCAAAAGGTTAGCATAACGATCAAACTTATTTAAATAACATCAATGTGCACAGAAATGTCACGCCGCGATAGAGAAAACACTTTTATACGGCTCTCGTGTGTAGAGATTCGTTGAGCGCATAAAAATAGTATATAGAAAATGACAATATTAGAAAGCCATCCGTGACAAAATGATTAACAACAAACCAATTTACCCTAGAATTCTCTGTGTGATAAAATATTCCAACCGAAATACTACACTACAAACTATTTTTACCATGTTAAATGACGTTAAGTATAATTATTAAGAATATCAGATTATACAGAATACAGTAGTCACTGACTTCATTTATAAGTCACTTTCAATAGAAAACCAATACCGATGTAAAACGATAAAATTATACAATGGCTTACTCATTTTATGATTGTATCCATTAAAGATATTATGTAATAAACATCATTGGGAGATTATGAATTAGTCGTATAACACAAGGTGAAATATTTACATTTTAATCTACATGTAGGTAGCCAATTAGTGAACAAATAAAGTTGTATTAAAGGGGTAGTACAGTAGTAACCAAAACCTGAACAGTAACATTACAAACTATAGTTATAACTCCACCATGCTCGGAAGGTATCAAAAATGATAAACCACTAATAAAAGGAGCAATTGAAACACAAGAGGGCGCCCTCTAAAAAAGCATTGGTTTCAACTATTTTTCATACAAAAGTATGCATGTGATGTTTTGTTGATATAATGATTAAATAGAGAGATCATCAACACCTATTTAAAAACCTCCTTTGAAAATTGGTTAAAAAAAGGTGTAAGCATTTTATTTTTATTTTATTTTTTATTTTTTTTAAATAAATCTTGGCCCCAGATTTATTCCGATCGGAAATATTTATTGATATTTCAGCCGTTTTTGAACCGATTTTGATCAAATAAAGTTGATTCTGTTATTAAAATTGTATGCTCTTTCGAAATTGACACTCAGTTATTCATTATCTCACAACAACAAAAAGTTCGTGCAGCGCCCTCTATACCAAAACCTAACTACCTCTTCAAGCTACAGTTTCAAGTTTACTGTTTACAGCTGTTATCCTGACTGAGCTTCACTCATTTTCTATTAATTTATATTCTCAAGTGGTAACCTATTTCTCATCAGAAAAATACTATCAAGGTCTGTTACGTGAATTACTTTAAAGGGAATCACATCCCAGTAAACATTGCTTCGATGGGTGATATTATTTCTATATTATTTCTATGGCAATTCATTCCACCATAAACTATAGAAAATGTCGTTTCCATCAATACAGGGTGGCCCAGAAAGGATGCAACACATACGATCGTTAATTTAATCAACACCATCGACCAAATGTCATTGTGTTTTGTTTGATTGGGTAGAACATTCTTTTTCCAACCAAATGATACCATGAGCATTGATTTTGGGCAAGGCGTTTGGATCTTAGGGCCATTTTTCTGAGGCAATGTCGTTTCCTAAATTTGCTACTTTTTCGTCTCCAGCGATCCTCGGAACACTGAGACATTCTCGCCCCACGGCCTGCCGTAGAATAAGCTGTACATAAGAATGGCTCACTTTGTCTTCCTTACAAAGGGAGAGCAGTCATGCGGTTCTTCTGTACAGCTAATTATATGGCAGGCCGTGGAGCGAGAATGTCTCAGTGTTCAGAGGATCGCTGGAGACGAAAAAGTAGCAAATTTAGGAAACGACATTGCCTCAGAAATATGGCCCTAGGATCCAAACGCCTTACCCAAACTCAATGCTCATGGTATCATTTTGTTGGAAAAAGAATGTTCTACCCAATCAAAAAAAAAATGACATTTGGTCGATGGTGTTGATGAATTTAACGACCGTAGGTGTTGCATCCTTTCTGGGCCACCCTGTATAATACACATGATGACAAACCATACTACTGGCAACTGTTTATAATGGGTTCAGAACTTAAAATTTCGTTTAGAACTTTAATCACCCGTTAGTGCAAAGGGAATTAGACTTAGGCTTGTAGGCTTATTGGACGGTTTGCAATCAGTAAAGGTTAATGTTAATGTTTAATCATAATTGTCTCGTACAACGTAATGTTTGGTTACTTCTTTCTGGAATTGATGAGGGAATAGACTACTATATACTTTAACCTGCCCACTACTACATTTTGCAATGAGTCATGCATCAATTTGTGAGGTTTCTTTAAATATGGAAACAATTGTCACAAGTGCTGTAATTTGCGCGTCAAATATAGAATATCATGAGCAATGTAAGTACCTAAGGGTGTGTATGATACAAATGAAGAAACAAGACGATTAAAACGGGAAAATCACTCTATTTGCTTGATATTGGGGTCACATATGTAACCACAAATTTGACACATTTACGATGAACTAAGTCGTAAGGTTGTGCAACAGAAATAGGAGAGTTGCGTGGGCGAGATAACGTTGGAATTGATGTATCACACGAGTAACAGCCGAGTGTTCTTTAGACCATTTCAAATTACATGGGAACACACAATTAAAACGAAACACATAATGTACCTGTGTATCGATATGGTTTTACCAAATTAGCAGAATTCCCCACGTTCCGATTTTACTTGCCGCCGTGCGCCATTATTGTATGACTATCAGCCAATCACATTGCGGGGAAACTTATCATGCTTATAGATCCATTTTAGAATACTAAATGACGCACATTTACAAGTGAGTAATTTACTTATTTGCAAACATTAGTCTCGTTTACA